>CAJHNH020001917.1:91672-126672 GCA_905116865.2 Candidula unifasciata | reverse complement strand
TAGGGAGTAGTACATGGGAAAAGGAGAAGAGGCAGACCAAGAAAGATCTGGATACAAAACTTGACTGACTAGACAGGCCTTTGGCATGCAGCCAAGAAGCTCATCACTTCTGACTGTCAAAGGTAGAGGGAGTCAACAACAACTGGCGACTCAGTGACATGCAGTGTTCCGAGATGATGATGATGATGATGATGATGATGATGATGATGATGATGATGATGATACTACAACAATGGTGAAGAGCAGGAATTAAATTTAGAAGAAACGGCTTTACAGATTAATAGAATAGGTTACAGAAAGGGAACAAGAGGAAAGAAAGTGAACACAGTGAAGTAAATAAAAGTTTTGAACATAAAACAAAAGATCGTTAAGCTTAAGGTCTGTTAATCGATTGCCATTAGTAGAGAGCTTTAAATCACTCCGTGGCCACTAATCCTTAATCCCCTTAGTCTCCATCTGGGACTAATTCAATCTTTGACATCTTTAGCTGAGTGCAAACTACGTCTTCCTTTTCTTATTCGCTTCTTCCGGTTAATTCATCGAAGTTTTGAGGTAAGATGCGAATATCTTCTATGTGGTCTGTCTAATGAGTTGTATAAGTTGGTCTTTATTTCTGTAACAGTGTTTTTGATGCCGTCTTTTTCCTCTTCTTCTTCTTCTTCTTCTTCTTCTTCTTCTTCTTCTTCTTCTTCTTCTTCTTCTTCTTCTTTTTCTTTTTCTTCTTCTTCTTCTTCTTCTTCTTCTTCTTCTTCTTCTTCTTCTTCTTCTTCTTCTTCTTCTTCTTCTTCTTCTTCTTCTTCTTCTTCTTCTTCTTTGATGAACATGAGGGATGCAGACCTGTTTTAGATGACTACCTGTTTCAACCAGAGCATTAGGTCAGCTTCAGTTGCACAAGAGTGGATGCACAGCTACCTGATTCCACTTCCTAAACCTGGCAAGGATCATTCAACACTCAGCGGCATTAGGATCATAACCTTACAAAAGACTTTTTAAAAAAGTGCCGGAGAAGATAGTGGCGAATAAGCTACAAGAATTTTTGGAACAAAGAAAGCTCCTTCCAGGAGGTTAGGAAAGTTACCAATCAGTGAAGATTACATGATCAAATGCAGCCACTTTTGCCTTTAACCCCTTCGAAGGTTTCCAGAACAGGCAGGAAACGATGGTAGCGGCTCTTGATTTAGAAGTCGCTTACAACAGAGTCTGATATAATATCTTGACAGCGCTTATGGAGTAGTGAGTCTGTCCTTGGTTGGTAAACTGGATAGCAGCTGCTTTGTATTCTTGTTAGGTAGCTCTCCGCTGGGGCTCATGGACCTCTGGGTGGGGGAGATCGGAATCAAATTGCTAAAGAATTACAGGCGACAGTAGATAAGGTTATCGACTGGTGTACAGAGATGAGTGCTGTATTCAACCCAGAAAAGGCTACCGTCCTGTGGTGTTTTTGGACAACAGGACGGTTAGAGCTGATGTTCTGAGTCTCAAAATAAATGGCAGGGATATCAAGAGAGACAGCAACTGCCGTAACTGGAAATCGCATTTGACAGAAACTTGCCTTTCAAGGATCAAATAGAGGTGGTTGTGTCAAAGGCCCAAAAAGGTCTTAATGCACAAAAGATTATGACAGCAGTGGACATAGAGCAAAGAATACTGTTCACACCTTACCGGCACTTAAGGGGTCACTACACCAAAATTTTTTTTTTTTTTATTTACAAACTTAGAGCATTTATTTTATAATGGTCATTTGTAGCGATACATTTTATTACATTTTCAATGCTAAATTGTTTACAAATGACATACATTTTGTGTGTCATCTATTCTACGAATGCCGAACTTTACAAAAACGAACAAATTGAAAAAGTGATATTTTTGTCATAAATTGGGAAAAATGCCGTGTAGTGACCCCTTAATCATCTCAGTGATTGATTATGGACCGGGTTTGCTCACTGTCTCGAAGAGTCAGCTAGTGAAACTGGAGCGCATACAGAATGAAGCTATGCGGGGATCCTGGAATGTACAAGAGACATTCGATTGTTTGCATGAGATACATCCTTGCATTGTCGACTATTGCAGATAGGCTCAAGGTGTTGCAGGCTAAGTCATACCTTAGAGTAGCTGCAGATAAAAAGTACCCTCTGTATAAACTTTTCGATGCAGATAAGTGCCAGGGGCTGAAAGGGAAAAAATCATGGATGGCTCAATAAGACAAGTATGCATGCTGACGAACATTAAGGGAGAAGAGGAGTGGGTCAAAGGAAAAGTCTGAATTAACTTAATTTTCATGATCACATTGGGCTGAAAGTGCCGAGTGTGGCCAGTGGGGGCTACTAAGGTGGAAGTCCAATAACTGATTCACGACCATTCTCGTTCAGATGATCTGATTATCTACACAGATGGTTCTGTATCGAGAGGAAAGAGAAGTGCCTGGTGTTTCGTAGCAAAAACCAATGAAAAATCTTTAGTGCAGGACAGCCTGGCATATGATACCACAACATCTAGCACGAGAATGGAGGTGGAGGCGGTCACTGCAGCTTTCTGGTGGTTAGAGAACATGATACATACACATGTCGTAATTTTAACGAACTCTGAAAGCATGCGGAGAAAGGTGAAGACAGGATTGCTTCGAGGAGTGTGGCAGGCTTCACGTGTAAGGTCACGGGTAGTAAGCATACTTTGGAACTTTTCTCCAGGCCAAGCCGACGTCACTGGGAATGAACAGGCAGACAAACTGGCTAGATCAGCACCACTGGGTGGTGAATTGATGCATGGCAAAGCAGATGTGGCAAGAGCCCTTTAGGAACAAGTAGGGGGCTAACAAGTATGGGCTGGAGAGAATGATGTGCTAGGTGCGACCAGAGGGCTCGGCTGGCACTCTACGCTAAGAAAGGCAAGACGGACATACAACCAGACTATGACTGGCACCATTAGTACTGGAACTCTGCGCTGGCTGCTGAGTGTAGGGATGGAGCACTCATGGGTATGCCCCGAGTAATGTGATGTAAATTTTTAATTCAACTTAATTCTTCTTCTTCTTCTTCTTTTTCTTCTTCTTCTTCTTCTTTTTCTTCTTCTTCTTCTTCTTCTTCTTCTTCTTCTTCTTCTTCTTCTTCTTCTTCTTCTTCTTCTTCTTCTTCTTTCTTCTTCTTCTTCCAACCTTAATCTCTCAGTGGAGCGTAAGGTCACAACCAACTCAAGCAGCGGAATCTTTCTTGCTATAACATGCAGCTTACCTCATGTACTCCCCATCCTTATAACGTAATTTTCTAGCTCCCTCCTCTGTGTGTTTTTTGGTATGCTTTTATTCCTATGTCCCTGTGAATTCCAGCGCAAAGGCATTCTAGCTGTTATATGGTTCTCATATTTTCTCAGTGTGTATCCTATCTAACCCTTCTTAACCGCTTGACTCATCGGAATTTGTTTAGCTCTCTTTCAAAATTCACTGTTAGAAGTTGTTATATCATGCCATTAAATTCCCTATTTTCTTCTACTTAGAGAGGAAACGAGCGGAGAATAAGCATCCACTAAGATGGGAAAGAAAGGGATTAGGACGGCGAAGACGCCCACTAGAAACTCTAAATCGAACGTTGACGAGGCATGTTAAAGGCGCTGGAGAAAATTCCATGCATGATAATGAATTGACTGCAAAGGACAGAACGGAACAGAGAAAATGACTGCAAGTCCAAACATAACCCATTACACGTTAGTGGGCATATCCAGATAGAGAAAGTCATCCACCATGCGCTGCCTCAGAATAACCAATATAAATGCGAAAAACCTACCTCTTAGTTTAGGCACATCGAGTTGTGTATAAACAAGTGTCTTGTGGCTTTGGTCTTGATTACAAGTCACCTGACTATAGAGGTCGTGACAGTACCTAATGCAATAGCTTAGCAGGAGACAGAGACCTTCTCTTTTGAATGCTTTCTAGGTGACTCAGTGAGTATTTTTAGAAAGACCTACATGGACTGGGCTCGAAGACAGTTGTTGGAACCACGAGGTCTTTACAGCGGACAAAGACATGCAGGTTGAAGAGAAAATTGACGTCTTTTGTTTTTTCTTTTAACCATTCGACGACTGTGAACTCGCTCGTAGTCCTGGTTTTTCCTCCATGTGCGAAACGTAGGCTTGGCGCAGTATTTCCGTGTTGCATGTACATCCGTTTTACATATCTGCCTTATTTATGCGCAATCTTCATTGTCTCTCAGATAGAAGTTTTACGACTTAGAGGTCAACTTCGATCCTACCTACCTTAGCGGGGTCTCTGTGTGAAAAATGTTTATAAGACGACCACTGAAATGTGCAGATGGGTAATAACCGGTTTGAATGCTAGATCTCCTACATCATCGCTACCCCTTGTACTGAAATACCCCGGCATCCCAGGAAAACGATCCGCTGATAGGCTATATATATTTTTGTCGCCTTTCATTTTTTATTTTAGCTATTTATTTCCTTTTTTTCCCCTTCTTTCTATATATCCCTCTTTTCCCCATACTTTCTGTTTTACTTGCTTTTTTTCCCTTTCTTTGTGTCTGTTCTTTTATCATCTTTCATTTCTTATTTTTTTCATCCAGTCTTTCTTTCCTCTCTCCCTTCTTTCTTTCTCTCAGTATTTTTCATTCTAACTACCTTTCTGTCTTTCTGTCTTCATTCTTTCTTTTATTGTGTCTGTCCTTTTCTTCCTTTTTTTCTTATATTTATGTCTTTCTTTCTTTCTTTCTTTCTTTCTTTCTTTCTTTCTTTCTTTCTTTCTTTCTTTCTTTCTTTCTTTCTTTCTTTCCTTCTTTCTTTCTTTCTTTCTTTCTTTCTTTCTTTCTTTCTTTCTTTCTTTCTTTCTTTCTGTTTGTCTGCCTGTATTTCTGTATTTCCCAATTTCCTTTAAATTATATGGTACAAAGAATTACATAATAAAGCATCGATTATGTATACACATACAACTGGAAGTGTATTTATGACTGTTACATGTATCCGTACATTATGTTGCTAAGTTTTACTATGTAACTCCAGACTTGGCGGGAGCCTACGTGGTGTAGCGGCTAGACGTTCGCATGCGGATCGGAAGGTCACGGATTCGGGTCCTAATCTTAATTTAGCCAGACTTTTTTCAATAGTGACCTTGGCTCTCTGGTTGACATAGCCTTGAGTGGGTACCAGGTACAGTCCTGGGAAGTAAAGGCCACAGGCATAATGGTGACCATATCACCCACCAAGTACCGATTGGCCTATAAAATATAGATCAATCTTTTGTCCTCTACTGAACCCTGTACTAATGTTTTTGAGAAGCCGTAAATCTTATTACATTTTCGTGATGCAGCAATTTATGACTTCTCACTGTAGTTTTTTTTTTTTAACGTATCCAGAAACCATGAGTTGTAAACCCTTTGGCTCGGTACTATGGATATCGCAACCCTTCGGCATTGATTCCATTATAGGTACCGTTAATCTGGGAGAAATGTGGCTTTTCTGCCTACCCCCGGGAGTGAACCCGGACCACAAAGAGTTCGTCACCCGGCCGCCGCGAAAGTCAGGTTTAACCAACTTCGCTAGAGAGCCGGGCCTCACTGTAGTTAAAAGAAGTTCATAGTTTGCCCATGTGCTAGGTAACTATACACCGAACCTCGCCATTTGTGATGCCGTCTCCATAGGACGTACCAAGATTTTTTTTCTACACTAGCTGTATTCGGCCACACGTTGCTGTGGCATGGTTTAGCTAATGGAAAAGAAAGAAAATAGAAATCGAACGTGTCTAATATGGTTAATGTCGCAATCATTGTCTGCGCAAAAATGTAGATAGTTTTTGATTCCGCCCCCCCCCCTTCCGCTGCTTCTTTGAGTGGGTTAGGCAGTTACTGTGACCTAAATCTATCACAGGTAACAGTTTATGTTCACACCACCCCCCCCCCCCCCCCAGTTCACCAACTACTCTTTCCCTCATCGAAGTAGTTTCCAAAAAAACCCAAGTGAAAAGCAACAAAACAGGAAAAATACACCCTAATTACGAAATGAACGCTATGGTAAATAACGCAGCTTCATTCCAATTCAATGTGAGACAAAATAATTAAATTAAAATTAAAATTAACAGAATTCTATGAAAATTCAACGTAATCATGCATTCGGAAACACTGAAATGAAATCGTAGAACACGAAATGGTCAAATTTAATTACTAACTGGTTTACCCACATACCTGCACTTATTTTATTATTTATGGCCGTATAGATAGTTCTGTCGCCACAACTGTGCATGTGAGGATTTTATTTTGCCCCCGGGTAAAAAAAAATCAAATATCGTACTCGAGATTGCAACCCTGCTCTCCCGAACGGAAGCCTAGTGCTATAACCGTTCTGTCAACCAACCGCTCATCCGTAAAGTGCGACAAAAAGAGTAGATACTATTTGAGATAAGTAATTCTAACACAGCTCAAAACTGCAGGCAATTGTTTTCTCATAGACAGATATCCCAGATATAAACTTCAAGTATTATTAAAACGGCACAACAATAGAAATCGCACGTGTCTAACCGGTTTATGACATCAATCATTGTATTCGCAGACATGGAGATAGTCTTCGATGCGCCCCTCCCCCCCCCCCTCAAATCCACTGACTACTCTCTAACTCATCGAAGGTTGTTTGAAAAGAAAGAAAATAGAAATTGTGTCTAACATAGTTAATGTCGCAATCATTGCCTGGGCAGATAGAGAGATAGTCTGGTTTGCTGTACCACCCCGGCGAATGGTGAAAGTCGTGCATTCCGACTACTGCGCATGCGCATTTACGAACGTGGCTTCAATTAAATGTCACTAAAATGAAAATATTAGTTTCAAAAATTTCCAAACAAATGTCGCTACCTGTTTCAAAACCATAACAGGTAGGATCCCGGTATCAAAACAAATATATCCTGAAAATTTCAGCTAAATCGGTTTAGTAGTTTCCGAGTCTATAGGTCACAAACAAACACATAAACACTGATTTGTATAGATATAGATCATCTTATTTTCAGTGCTCGTATCTTCTTTTCGAGTTCAGCGGTTTTACAGCCACATGAAAACGTACTAATTCCTAGCGCTTTGAGAAACTGTAGAATAGGTTTACGAGAAATGTTTTGGAGTCTCAACATTATTTTCTGTTTGACAAGGACTGATGTTGTCTGAGTAATCCTAGACATTATTTCTGATCTGGACCCTAGATCACTTAAAATGAATCCTAAATATTTGAAATGATTTACTTGCTTTAGTTTGTGACATTTAACGTATCTTGGTGTAATAAGGCAGTGGATTTATTTATTAGTCATTAGTCATTGTTCTCTGCGTTTATTTGAATTCCATAGTTGGTCGATGTTTTAGCAAGCAGGTTTGCGAGTTCCACTAGGTCTTGTTCCTGCTTGACCAACCCGTCGGTGTCGTCTGCAAACCTTCAGTTTGCTATGATTCGTCCTTCTATACTAACAGTTCCATAACGTTTCCCTAGGGTATCTGTCAGAATTGTTTCAAAGAAGATATTGAACAATTATGAGAGGAGGAAGCAGCCCTGTCGGACTCCTACTGTTGCTCAGAATCAGGTCCATATTTGTCCTTTCAGCATTACAGCAATACTAACTTTGGAATAAAGCTGTTCTATACTACGAATGAGGACTGTCGTTGAGTTAATCAGAGAACGTATTGTAAGTTGCAAAGTACAGAAATTAATTAATTCCGTGTTGCTAAAATTCCACCCAAAAATCACATCAATTAAATGTCAGCAATTAATTATATTTTGAGAGAGAAACACTAACCTAACACTTTGCATTTATGTTACAGGTAAAAGAAATACAACACAGAGACCATGAGTCTACGTGCGTTAAAAAAGCTGTTAACAGGTAACGTTATCAAGGCTGTCCTGTTCATCAACCTGGTCTGTTTCCTATCGTTGACCCTACAAGGCCTGTTAACATGGCAGTCTTTGCCTTCCCACAGCTACACAAAGAGCACAGACAATTCTGTATTCTTGTACCTCAACCGCATAATGACATTTAGTACAGTCACACCAGGGAACTTTACAATGAACTATTTGGCGCTCAAGAAGATTGAGCAGATGAAAAAGGAATTGAATGATTCGGTGCTAGTCAACGATACAATGTTTCCAGCTAAAAGAATTGGTAAATACCTTCTGTTAGACCCGGACCTTTGCAAATCCGTTGATAGGGTTGATATCATAATAATTGTGCATACGGCACCACAAAATCTGGACAAAAGACAACGAATCAGAGACAGTTTTGCCAAAGCCTCACTCTTTCGTCCATTCGACATTCGTGTTGCATTTCTATTGGGCAAAACGCCAAACAAAACGCTGGAACGAGTCTTATGGATGGAGCATGCCAGATACAACGATACGGTCATGGGAGACTTCAACGACGATTACCACAATCTCTCCCTAAAAGGCGTCATGGGATTCCGATGGGTCAGCGAGTATTGTCCGAATTCAGAATTCGTGTTAAAAATAGACGATGATATTTTAGTGAATATGTTCAAACTTCTGTATTCATTTCTAAACCACATGTCAGGGAAAAAGAAGTCAATATTTTGTAATCTATGGCATAGCGGAAGTATGCCTATTCTTAGAAAGGGAAAGTGGAAAGTGGCATCTCATGTGTTTTCGTCACGAACAACATTCCCGTACGACTATTGCAGTGGGTTCCTGGTTCTAATGACCACTGATTTGATGAAGCCGATGTACGAGGCATCACTGACGACCCCTTTCTTTTGGATTGACGATGTTTACTTATTTGGTATGCTTCCATCGGTTGTTGGTGACGTCACTTATTACAACTACGGCCTGGATCGAAATCTGACCCTAGATGACAAGAAAGCCATAAACTGCACACGGGAGCTAGGACCCCGATGTCCTATCTTTGCCACGTTTATTCGCGAAAGAAACTTTTGGCCCTACTGGGACACTATCAGGGGGCTATACTCATCCAGTATCTGGCAACTGGAGCAGAAGATTATTCACTGATCTTGTTTTTGAAGAGTTGCTGGGAATAATCTAAACGACGTTTTATCCACACACTGTTCTTATCTCCAATAATCCAATCAAATGGGGACAAGACAGTAGCATACAATTTCTGGATATTACGATTTAATTATCTGTGTCTAAATTTTTTTTTTTTCATTTGAAGGACATGTGTGAGAGGGAGTGTCTTAATATTGTAAAGTCAGCACTAACTTTAACGTATAAAGCTCTTTACCCTTCCAGTTTAGAACGGACCTAGCTCTTGTTATTTTAAGTGTATACAACATTGCTGCTGTACCGTTTGTAATAAGTCAAGAAACATATTTTTCAGGTAATTTGAGATAGTGGCACATTATGAATGTTATGAGCAAATTTTGAGGCAGAAATACACGTAACACCTTTGCCAGTCCACGGACGTGATATAATATTGATTGTGCATACTTTTAAGTGATGTAGCTTCACATGTGATTCGTTTTGGATATACTAACCATATCAATCTTTTTGGGAGAAGCCTCTGGTTAAGTGGGAATTTGGTTTTACATAATTAAATAACCTTTCACAGCAATTAATTAGCATCTTTACCTATTATTAACTAACAGTCTAATTATATGTTGTAGAGGTATATTAAATAATCTTTCACAGCAATTAATTAGCATCTTTACCTATTATTAACTAACAGTCTAATTATATGTTGTAGAGTTATATTAAATAACCTTTCACAGCAATTAATTAGCTTCTTTACCTATTATTAACTAACAGTCTAATTATATGTTGTAGAGGTAGGAATAAACTCACAGGGAGCAAGTACAGCAGGGTTCTACCAGTCATCAGTAGAAGATATCCTCTTCGACAAGTGTTTCGGCCCACGATTCTCCTATTCACTTTCGGAGGTGGGCCCACCTGAGTTCATGAAGCTCAGGACTGGTACCCTGCTGCACGAAATTACCGGATGGTGTTTTTCTTTCGTATAGGAACAAGACGACTTGGTGGTTTGCAGAAGGTACTGTGAGATAAGAAGTCGTCGCGGCAGCCTAATTAAAGCAGTCAGCATGCCTGGACGACCGAGCGACAAGCTTACGATTGGTTTACCTGACACATGTTGGACTTTTATTAGCAGGTGACAGAGGATAACTGGCAGACAATTCGGACACGATGGACTTTCAAGGGGTGAGAAACCCTTTTCCACTAGACACCCGGACCAGCTCACCGAGGCCCGTCCCCTACGTTGTTCCGTTGCGTCCAAAGCCAACTCGAGGCCCTTTCGGCTGCCTCGCCCAGTTTTTTAAGTGTTCGTTTCCGTTCATTACCGCGTAATCCTAGTTCTTTAACCACATTGTAGAGCGAAGTGGAAACGAGGCCTCTCGCTCCCACTTCGACGGCAAAGACCTGTACTGTGTACGATTCGTTTCTCCTCAGACCGGCTGCTAAATTTGTACATTAAATAACCTTTCACAACAATTAATTAGCCTCTTTACCTATTATTAACTAACAGTCTAATTATATGTTGTAGAGATATATTAAATAACCGTTCACAGCAATTAATTAGCCTCTTTAACTATTATTAACTAACAGTCTAATTATATGTTGTAGAGGTATATTAAATAACTTTTCACAACAATTAATTAGCATCTTTACCTATTATTAACTAACAGTCTAATTATATGTTGTAGAGGTATATTAAATAACCTTTCACAGGAATTAATTAGCCTCTTTACCTATTATTAACTAACAGTCTAATTATATGTTGTAGAGGTATATTAAATAACGTTTCACAGGAATTAATTAGCCTCTTTACCTATTATTAACTAACAGTCTAATTATATGTTGTAGAGGTATATTAAATAACCTTTCCCAGCAATTAATTAGCCTCTTTACCTATTATTAACTAACAGTCTAATTATATGTTGTAGAGGTATATTAAATAACCTTTCCCAGCAATTAATTAGCCTCTTTACCTATTATTAACTAACAGTCTAATTATATGTTGTAGAGGTATATTAAATAACCTTTCACCGCAATTAATTAGCCTCTTTACCTATTATTAACTAACAGTCTAATTATATGTTGTAGAGGTATACTAATATTAATCCTCAACTATTTGTATTCAGTTTAGTACATCTTCTTCTTCTTCTTGTTCACCGTCTGCAAACGCTGGCAGAATTGTCTGGTTGTTCATCCACTTGTGAAGTTTAGTCTTATTCCAGATACTGGTTGTTGCATGTACATCTTTTATACAGAACTGAATTATTTGTATGCAGACTGCTGGTTCCTTGCCTCTCAGGCAAATGCATTCTGACTTCGAAAGAAGGCACAGTGCGTCAACTCTTAGGACATGCTCGTTGGCGAGGCAGCGAGTCTTTTCGGGTTTTCCCCACACAGTGGGCCCCCGGTATCCACAAGAAGAAATTTTGTGTATGATATGTGTATGTTGCACAGCATTTCAGCTGTATGATCAGTTCTAACGTGTTTCACATACCTTTAAAATGAAATATCATTCGTGACAATATGCTGTAAATTATTTAAACTCTCTTAAGATTTATTATCATTTCAAATGCTCACTTCTGTACCTGTGATGTCATGTTTAATCCCTCCCTGTAGCTGTCTAGAGCTGCCTACTTCTATAATATTTTCAGTTGGCATATGCTTATTGCTGTGTATCTTATATTCATTGGGGGGGGGGGGGGGAAGAGGGGGTCTTTGGAGTTTTCTTGCTGTATAGTAAATTATTTTCAATATCATACATCTGACATACAGAACTTGTTTTCTCAGATGATGTGAAAAAAGCTACTCCAAGTTGCAGTCTTAGTATTTTATTATTGCAGGGTTATTTTAGTTCACTTGTTATTTTTCAAATGACTGTACGTTGTTTTGTGTTGAAGGTCCAAAGACATTATTAGCTTATATTGATGGATTAATCCTTAACATTTAGTATTTAGTAAAATCAGTAGAAAATGTAAATGCATTTCATGTAAGACTTTGCTACAGATGAACACAGCATTGATTGTTGATGTTGATCATGAAGAAGCTACTTTTACGCATTGTTAGTTGCGTTTTTAAGGAATATGTCTAATGTATTTTTAAACTGAAAAATTCACATGGAAAATGAACTAATTTTATCCAACAAGATGAATAAAGATAAATAGTTAGTAGTGTTATAATACTGTTACGAAAATGGCTCTGGATGAAAAATGATTACACGTCTCAGTCATCTGGACTGTGCTTGAAAACAAAAAAATTCTGAATTTACAAACTTTTTAAAGCAAGTCACTTGCTTGTTTGTTAATTATTAAGTAACTGCATAATTCTATGTTGTAGTAGTCTCCTAACAGCAATATTATTTCTCAATTTTTAATATTCATTTTATGTATGATATGTGTATGTTGCACAGCAGTTGCAGAATGATTGTTAAAGTAAAAATGTCACCCCCTCCCTACTGCCGTTGTCTTTTGATGCAATACCCTCTCAGAATCAAAGAGATTGATTCGAGACTGATTTTTACTTTACTTTTGCTGAAATAACTTTCAGTTTATTGCTGCATGGTGTTGATATTTGTGTTCATAGTGACTCTAGAAACTGCACGTATGTTTGTTTGCAAAAACCATTATTGTTTTATTTTTAATTGCAAACGTGTTTATCTTCAAAATTATGTATAATTCAATAAATTTTGTTGAAAATTAATTAACTGTAGCTTAATTTTTGTATAAATCTACTCACTTAAAAATAGTGAAAACACACCGGCCTCTTGGACTTTCACAAAAATGGGACTTTCCGTTGTCTTGGTTAACGTTTTTAGTGATGGAGCCGATGGTGAGTTAGTGTTAGTTAGGTTTCATTTCACACGAACGAACGAAAGTAACACACACTAAAAGTGATGACTTAATAAACGCTGACATCAACCCACACATTCACATAGAAAGAACATTAGTCTGCCGACCAAGTGCACACACTGTTTTGCACATTGGGCTAAAGTAAATCTTTCCTAATAGAACAGATCACTTTTCATTCACAAATTTGTTGGGCTGGTCGACTTTTCTGAAGGTTACAAGTGTGTCCCGCTCTGTTGTTTGCTGTCTGTGTTGTCTTACATTTACGTTTTAATTCAGAGAAAGAGAATGCTTGTGACATAGGTTGCAGCACTCTCTAGGGGGAGAGGGTGTTAGAATCAGTTGCTCCCTGTTTTTGGAGCGTTAAAAGCACTGGCGTGCTGAAAGATACAACAGGCTTTATCAACGGCATCGCGGAACACCCCCGTAACCTTGTGCCGATGTGACAGGTTCAGGAACTAAAATCAGAAGTGACCTAGTGTGTATATGATGGGGGGGGGGGGGCGTGGGGAGATTAACGTTACGTGTATCGCACATTGTATAAACACCGAACGAAGTAATGCTATTACGCCTTTAGAATATAGGTCCTTTTCGGGAACTCTTGGAAATCCTTAGGAAATCTCAGGGTGCTCGAGATGGGGTGAAATTAAAAAAAGAACCGATCAGATAAAGGATACATTTCATTTTTCAAAGTACTAAGGCAGTCTGCGCTTTAGGCAGGCAAGATCTCAGAGTCTGGGATTTAAGGTTTGCATAACTAGAGTAGCACCGGAAAGGAAAACCCATAACCCTACAGAGGTTGCGAAGCTTGGTCTCTGCCAAGAGCCCAGCGTATTCCACATTTTGTCAGCTTTGCTCTGGAATGCTGTGTCTACCAAGCCTCGTATATGTACCATGATATTCTTTTTAAGTAAGTTATTAATATCCTACCCCAGCTGGCGTCACAGGACAGTCCAACATTTTATAGGTTGGTAAGACTGGGTTTCCCCGCTTTCTAATGCTTTTAATGACCCCAAAATATCTAGAACTGGCCCTAACTCTAGTGCAGAGAGTGCAGCCTTGGTCCCACGAAGGTACAATATTTTTTGCCTCCCCCAAACACGAAATTCCCGTGGGAATTCCACAGCTGACTTGACAGTCCATTATTTCAAGGGGTGCAAGTGTGCTGCTGTCTGCTGCTGTTTTTGAGTGTTCATCTAGTGTCTTATGGTGCTACATATTTCGGTCTGTTGATGCGCATTTGGCTGCTTGATGATGCGCAATTGGCCGGTCTGCAATATTACTCATGTTTTCATAACATGTCAACATGTGAGTGCATAGCGTAGTTGGTATCACATCTGCCTTGTAAATGAAAGATGCCGTGTTCAATACCGACGCGATCCATTGTGAATTTCCTTTTTTTTTTTTTCAAATGAAATGTAAATTGTGTGTGTTTTTGTTGTCACAATGTTTTTTTTTTTTAAATAAAATGTAAATTGTGTGTTTTAAATGAAATGTAAATTGTGTGTGTGTGCGTGTGTGCGCGCGTGTGTGCGTGCGCGTGTGCGCGTGTGAAGATGCCGTGTTCAATACCGACGTGATCCATTGTGAATTTCCTTTTTTTTTTTAAATGAAATGTAAATTGTGTGTGTTTTTGTTGTCACAATGTTTTTTTTTAAAATAAAATGTAAATTGTGTGTTTTAAATGAAATGTAAATTGTGTGTGTGTGCGCGCGCGTGCGTGTGCGCGTGCGTGCGCGTGCGTGTGTGCGTGCGTGCGCGCGTGCGTGCGCGTGTGCGTGCGTGCGTGTGTGTGTGTGTGTTTTTGTTGTTGTTGTCACAACGTTTTTTGTAAAAATAAAATGTAAATTGTGTGTGTGTGTGTTTGTTGTCACAACGGTTTTTTTTTTCACTACATGTAAAATGTGCACTTTGGCTATGTGAACTCCATGTGCAATCGCAGGAAATGCCAATTGGGGTACTGTGGGGGCCCTAAAAAGGGCCAATCATTCTACATGAATACTGCTGGGTTCACGCACGAATTGACAATCACAGAGATTGTACACGTTAGTAGATCTGAACTGAGGTCAAACTGCGGTGGCAGAAGAGACGACGGACTAGTAGTCTCTCGGGGGCCAGAATCTAGCAATGTCTGCTAGTATGGTTTCAAACATGTCGCCACCCGCACGTTGAGCGCGCCTGCGCCACAGAAACTCACACATGTAAGATTCTAATAAATGTCTGTGGGTGCCATTTTGGCGCTTGTTTCTCTCGTTTGCCGACATCCACAAACGTTCGATGCATTGCGTATGAGCACCTGTGGTGGGGTCGACAAAATTAATGGAGTGATTGTTTCTGCAACTTCTGGTTCTGTGCAGAATGCCATGCTGTTGCAGGAAGGCAATGCTGCTTTCTTTGTCTTGTACAGATGCAACTAGCTGTAGAAAATTCATTGTGACTGCTGCTGGAAACAATGGCAACTGACTGACGCCGGAAAAGAGCGGTAAACATACGTCATCAATGTTGCCACTTTTCTTTGACAAAAAAATCCAAAATGGAGTCAAAAAAGATCTTAAAATATCCACATTTGCGTGGAAAACATATAGAAAAAAAAAATCCAAACGGGAAGAGTCACAAATTACATAGCTATTAATATGACTAAAATGTGTAGCATTAATCTGTACCGAAAAGTAAATGTGGCCAGTGTAACAGCTACCACATCACCCTAAGAGTGCCAGTACTACTGCTGCTACCACTACCACCACCACCGTCACAACAACAACACAAAACGGTCACTACTGTCTGTACAGGTCGTTGTAAGTGTGCCCCCGACATAAAACTCCATCACTTAACCATGGGCGAGCGCAAGGGGAAAGGGGGGGGGGGGCATTTGCCCTGGATTGATTGAAAAAAAAACGAATGCTGTTGCTTGTTCATCTGCAGCAGCAACGCTATCACCAGAACCAGACCCGGACAAACTTGAAAGTGGAGATACTATGTTAACCTAGGACATTGGACTCTGTGTAAAATCTACTACGAAGATTCGATCTTAAGCTCAAGTATCGTTTGCTAACTGATCCGTACAAGCCTCACCTGTCATATGATTTTGAAGGCGACATGTCAGGAAGTGGAAAACGTTGTTTCAGGAAATCTTGGCTAACCAGTATTCCTCTATGGTTATCATATTCACCTAGGTTAAAAGGCTTTTTGCATTTTCTGTGTTTTATTTCCGCAACCAGTTTCAAAAGGAATTCAAGGTGCCTTCATTACTACTCCTTCTACAAAGATTTTAATGAATGTGCCAGAAACCATACCAGTCAGCATAGCATCGTGGGTCTTAACAAGATGCTGAAACACTTGGCGTCAACCATTAGAGATCCAAAAAAAGGATATTATTTGTCAGATAGATAATTCCGTAAACGAACGATTGAAGAAAACAGAAAGAAACTGTATCCTTTTATTTCAACAATCTTATTTTGCGGAACAAATGATTTGGCAATTCGTGGGAAAGATAGCACCAAAGGAAATGTCGAACAACTTTATACGTATCGAATTGAGGGAGGAGACAGTATTTAAAAAAAAAAAACCATTTTGATACAGCTGCTGGAAATGCACGTTACACATCACACCGAACGCAGAATGGTTTGATTAATTTGTCTGAACAAGCTTTGCGAGAAGACATTGTAAAAGCTGTTAACAATGCTGTTGGATTTTTGATCATAGCCGATGGAACAGCAGATATCTTAGGAGCAGAACAGTTATCACTGGGAGTCCGGTTTGTAGATACGTCTAGTGAGAAGGCTATGATTCGTGAGGAATTCCATGGATTTTCTCCGCTGAAAGGTATGGACGCCGCCACGATATCTGATTGTATTATTCTACATTGCAAAACATTTGGTCTTCTCCTTAATAATCTGCTGGGTCAAGGTTATGATGGGTGCTCGACAATGGCCGGAAAAGAAAATGGTGTTCAGGCGAAAAATTCGAAGAATTTACCCCAAGGCTGCCTTTGTTCGCGGTGCCTCGCATATACTGAATCTCGTTGAAAATGATCTTAATAATGTTGCATTGATACGAAATGCTATTAGTACTATCAAAGCAATTATTACATTTTTTTTCGTGATAGCCCAAAAAGGAGGTCCTCTGTCCCAAATATTCCTATTTTGTGTGAGACAAGATGGACAAGCAAGTATAAAAGTATTCAGATTTTTTCTAGTAAATTTGCCAACTGGAAACATTTTCATTGCATGCAAGTGGAAATACACGACAGGCTGCACATCAGTTACATTGTTCATCAAAGTCCAGCACGTTTTTATTTTGTCTCAATATTATTTCTCAAGACTTGGAACCAGTTAGGCTCTTCTAGCTGTTCAAGTTGATCTTCCAGAAGTCCAACTGCAAGTTCAAAACCTGCTCAGTGTAGTAAAACTTCACCGAGGTGATTCCGATAACTATTTCAGGGATATTTTTGTGAAAACACTACAACTCGCACAGAAAGTGGATACTGAGCTGATTATCCCAAGACAGAGTGGAAGACAAAAGTATCGAAGTAATCCGGGAACCATAAGTGTTGAAGAGTACTTCAAACTGTTTACATTCCATACTTAGATTCTCTAATTAACTCAACTGAGAGTCGATTCTGTGAAACCAACAGTGCACAATTTAACTTAGCGTTGCTACATCCTTCGAAATTGTGCAAAAAACTGAATCGTAAAAAAGTTTAACGATATAATGTCTACTATTATTCAGATATACTACATTGATAATTTTGAAACTTCATCTTCTTCTTCTTCTTCTTTTTCTTCTTCGCGTTCACCAGCAGCTGAACACTCTGGCGTAAAGTTCTGGTTGCTCATCCACTTCTGGACTGCAGCCATGCTCCAGAACATGAGTGTTGCGTGTGCATCAGTTTTTACAGATCTGATTCAATTGAATGCAGACTGTTGGTTCCTCGCCTCTCAGGCAGATGCACTCCGACTTCAAAGGAAGTTCCCCAGTTAGTCGACTCTTACGACATGCTTTTGGGGAGGCAGTGGGTCTATTCTTGTTTTCCCCCCCCACATAGGGCCCCGGAACCCACACGGGGGAGGGGAAAAACGCGAGAATGCAGAAGTAGACAAGATTTTTATCGACTTGTACCTTTTACAAAGTTTATCTGAGTGTCAGGTATGTGTTACTATTTTTGCTAACATTACCAGCAACATGTACTGTGGAGCGATCGTTCAGCACATTACGTCGTCGTGTAAAACATGGCTAGATCTGCAATGTGAGATAAACGTCTGTATGGATTGTTTATGTTAAGCAATTCCAGGCCGGCAACGAAACAAATAATGATTTGACCGTTGCTGGCGCTACGTCGTTCGTGGTTTGTGCGATTTATGAAAGTACTTACAACGAGCCTTGGTGATATCCCCGGGAACTGCCAATATTTTTTTGTTCATACTTTACTTTTAGCATATTGAAATGTTTATTCAAAGTGAAAGCCACATAGGAAGGTGAGCAATTATTTTTTTTAAATCACATGAAAAAGAAACACAAAGTTAGCACAGTGAGGTTACGGTTGAAACAAAGTAAGTGTGATTTGCGCACCCTTTTAATTAATCAGTACGGGGGCTGCCAGATATTTGAGCTTTGACCCTAGTGAGAGTTCAAAGTTTGAGTAACTGAAAGAAAAAACAATAATACCTGGAAAAAAAAAATTCAACTCAAATCAAAAGCATCTAGAAAAACATCTACCATAAGAAAACAAATATTTGACTCCAAATGAAAAGCATCTAGAAAAGCATCTACAATTTAAACGTCAAAAAGACATCTAAATAAAAGGAAAAACATATGAAAAGCGTCTAGAAAAGCATCTACAATTTAAACGTCAAAAAGACATCTAAATAAAAGGAAAAACATATGAAAAGCATCTAGAAAAGCATCTACCATTTAAACGTCAAAAAGACATCTAAATGGAAGGAAAAACATATGAAAAGCATCTAGAAAAGCATCTACAATTTAAACGTCAAAAAGACATTTAAATGGAAGGAAAAACATATGAAAAGCATCTAGAAAAGCATCTACAATTTAAACGTCAAAAAGACATTTAAATGGAAGAAAAAAACATATGAAAAGCATCTAGAAATGCATCTACCATTTAAACGTCAAAAAGACATATAAATGGAAGGAAAAACATATGAAAAGAATCTAGAAAAGCATCTACCATTTAAACGTCAAAAAGAAATTTAAATGGAAGGAAAAACATATGAAAAGAATCTAAAAAAGCATCTACCATTTAAACGTCAAAAAGACATTTAAATGGAAGGGAAAACATCTAAATGTGGATGTAAAATATCCGAAGTGGCAA
Organism: Candidula unifasciata; assembly: GCA_905116865.2. Taxonomy (NCBI): domain Eukaryota; kingdom Metazoa; phylum Mollusca; class Gastropoda; order Stylommatophora; family Geomitridae; genus Candidula; species Candidula unifasciata. Next base: position 107,541 of record CAJHNH020001917.1, on the reverse strand, counting down.
CACTGAACGTCATAGTAAAGGCGCGCTTTGCAAGAGCGCGCTTTTGCGATGTGAACAACTTGGATGTAGAGAAACCGCGAGAAACCACAACCTGAACACCCTAGAATTTATTGGGAATGTACCAGCTGGCGTCACAGGACAGTCCAACATTTTATAGGTTGGTAAGACTGGGTTTCCCCGCTTTCTAATGCTTTTAATGACCCCAAAATATCTAGAACTGGCCCTAACTCTAGTGCAGAGAGTGCAGCCTTGGTCCCACGAATGCATCCAGCCTATAAACCACCCCCTGAAATATTAGACTGTCCTGTGACCTGTGGATTTCCCCTGTTTGGGGTAGGATATTAATAAAGCACCATTTTTTAGTAAGTTATGGCGGTGTGCATAAAATTGACAACATCATGTACAGTTGTGAGTCTAGCGGTGTATGCGTCACAAACTTCAATGGTTCCTTTACTAGCTACATCACATTCAAAAGCTAAGAAGAAGACAGACACTGCCAGATTGACAACCAAAACAAAAAACACTGGCTATGTGGAGACTAGCCGATGCCTTGTTAGGAAACCATTACCATAACAGTGGATGTAGTAAATCCCCCCCCCCCCCCCTTTTTTTTCCACACACAAATATACACACAAAGAATGAGAGCAATTTAGGCTATACAGATAAGTATAGAACACACTTCACACACACACACACATATACATATAAAAGATATCAGTGTCATTCTCATTAGTTGCACGCATACGATTCCCAATTTTGTAAGTTTATAACCCTGTCTGCGCGCTTTTACACCATGATTAACATTCTTTTCCGTATCTATTATCCGCCTATTATTTGGATATTTGTGTGTGCCTCTTTTGATGCTTCATCTCATGTGTGGATAATGAGATTTTGTTCAAAGCTCTAGGTGTTAGCCACAGTGAAGATTGGCCTAATCTGGAGCATGTTGAAATGACACTTCACCAAAACCAATTGAGATTTGGATCCCCCGCTTCCTGTGACCAAGTAATAATTTATTAAAGCAAGAAAGAGAATGGCACGGGTTGATCTAACAGTTATGTCTTGTTTTGTTTAGTTTGCATGATCATACTTGCGATACACTAGTGTACTGGATTACTACTTATTTAAACAGACCGGAACTTGAATATTCCGGTCCCCATCTGGGTGTTGTTTTTAAAACTTTGGTTGCATGGCTGTGAATCCTGGCCAATAAAAAAAAGCCAAACTAGTTTAATATATATATATATATATATATATATATATATATATATATATATATATATATATATATATATATATATATATATATATTATATATATATATATATATATATATATAAAGCAGACAATGTATGGATTGGCACTCATAGAAAAAAGTAGAAAGATAAAAAGGGCGCCAATCAATTCATTGTCTGTTTGTTTATTACATTTAATAATTCTAGCGCTCCCCCTCTGTTTATTAATGCAAACCAGTTCTGTAGGCCTCATAGACGTGATTTTACATAGGAGTCCTCACAATTCCTTGGACAACCAAACAAACTCAGATGTTTTGACAAGGGCAAGCGCTCAGAGACAAAGATCAGAAAGAGATACTTGTCCTTTCTTTGATCATTTTATGAGAAGAGAGAAGCAGCTGGCCAAGCTTTTAGAACGTCAGACTCTATAAAAGCAGACCTGGGTTCGAACTCTGATAAGGTGATGGAGTCTTTCTGTCGAGGGCGGAAAAAAACCTCCTAACCTGCACAGTCCGTGGCAACAACACTAGCCAGGCGGCTCTAAATCCTCATTCCCATGACACCACCTCCCCCAGTCCACACCGCCCTAGAAAACGGGTAAATACAAACGGTAGTGATAGCTTTTATTTTGAGAAGGAAAATTGAACATGTTGTTACCACCGGAAAGATATATGGAGAGAGAGAGAGACAGACAGAATAAGACAACTCCAGGCTATTATTGACAGTAATAACAGTTTCAAATCTGGGCAAACACTATCGATTACACTGTATAGAGAAAGCTTATACAATATAAAGTTCACGATTTTACCATGTGAACAAATTAGAAAAACATAGGTATACAGAACACGATACAATAAATAAACAATGTACAATGCAGCCGCAAGCTTTCACAATGCGTTCCGTAAAAATTGTTTAAAGGCCAGATTCTTGTTCTCACGTGATCAATCACATGTCTGTGTGAATTCGCGGTTTGCACTAGCTGGAAAGATAGAAAAAAGGAAAGAATAAATGAAATAAGGAAAGAAAGAAAGAAAGAAAGAAAGAAAGAAAGAAAGAAAGAAAGAAAGAAAGAAAGAAAGAAAGAAAGAAAAAGAAAAGAAAGAAGAAAAAAAAAAGTAAGAAAGAAAGAAAAAGAAAGAAAGAAAGAAAGAAAGAAGAAAGAAAGAAAGAAAAGAAAGAATAAGAAAGAAAAGAAAGAAAGAAAGAAAAGAAAGAAAGTAAGTAAGAAAGAAAGAAAGAAAGAAAGAAAGAAAGAAAGAAAGAAAAGAAAAAAGAAAAAAAGAAAGAAAGAAAGAAAAGAAAGAAAGAAAGAAAGAAAGAAAGAAAGAAAGAAAGAAAGAAAGAAAGAAAGAAAGAAAGAAAGAAAGAAAGAAAGAAAGAAAGAAAGAAAGAAAGAAAGAAAGAAAGAAAAAGAAAAAAAGAAAGAAAGAAAGAAAGAAAAAGAAAGAAAGAAAGAAAGAAAGAAAGAAAGAAAGAAAGAAAGAAAGAAAGAAAGAAAGAAAGAAAGAAAAAGAGAAAGAAAGAAAGAACAGATTGGGGGGTCGACTCAGCCTTAAAAGATTATCGGGTTTTAAAGTTGAAGTCTGTTTTTCCATAAATCTTTGAAATATTAATTATTCGACTTGGTTAACCTAGGTGTGTATGCATGCATGTTTGTGTGTGTGTGCATGCATGTTTGTGTGTGTGAATGTGTGTGAGTGCGCGTCCTAGAAAACACAAAATAAAAGAAACATTTTTACCAATAAATAAATGAAATGGAATTATTTGACTTAATTATTTGAGTTTACCTTGGTTTGTGTATGTGTGTGTGTGTGTGTGTGTGTGTGTGTACGCGCGCGCGCATGTGAGCATGTATGTATTTTACCACATTACAGAGAACTACAAGCGAGTTGAGGGAGTCACCGTGGTGTTGGCGGCTAGACGCCCGTCTATGGATCGGAAGATCGTGGGTTCGCGTCCTGATGGAGCCGGAGTTTTATTTTAAAATGGCATTGACTCCCAGGTCGACCCAGCCTTGAGTGGGCACCAGGTGCAGTCCTGAGAAGTAAAGGCAGCCGGCGTAATGCTGACCACATCACCCACCACGTGCCGGTTGATCTATAAAAATATAGGTTTAGCCCTATATTCCCCACACGCCTAAAGGCGTGGACAAAGGACCTTTATTTTTACAAGGGAGTTGAAATACACGTTTTGAGATCATGCATCTTTCCCGTGACAATGTAGGGATGCGAATACAGACACCTACTAAATTGCTGAAGGAAAGAAATTGGGAGCTTTAGAACTGAAATGCCACATAAATATTCTTACAGTACTGTTGACCCAGAAGAAGAATAACATGGAGATCGGACATGATCTACACAGAGGAGAGCTGACTTAAAAGCATGACACTGTCCTGAAAGCCGATGTATTCTAGCCATATTGAGTTATGAGTTGGATTATCTTGACGTTTTGATTAATCTGTTCAGTCACACTTCAATGGATTAATTTCACAGAGACCCTGTGTGGTAAGTTAGTCTTCAGGCGTAAAGGGCTAGACTTTTACTCTATAGACCACTGGACACTTGGTGGGTGATGCGGTCGTCATCACGTCGGCCGCCTTTACTTCCCATGACCTCACCTGGTACCAACCCAAGGTTGGGTCGACTTGGAGCCCGGGTCATTTCTTTAAAAAAAAGTCCGGCTGCGTTAGGACCCGAAACCACGACCTTCCGACCCGTAGGCACGCTTCTGGCCGCTACACAATGGCGACTCCTTAGGTACCTATATTTTCTCAGAAATCATTTGGTAAAACTTTATACCGAACCACGAGATTTGCTCGAGAAAGTGCATCTCAGGCGTAAAATCACAAACTTATTAGGCAAGCGGTTCCCAACCTACGGGTCGCAACCCTTTTTGTTTGTTTGTTCGAACGACCCATTCACAGGGGTCACTAAAGACCAAAGAAAAACACATATTCTTTGAAGTTATAAAGCAGCGACAACAATAATGGTAAGGTTTGGGGTGTGGGGTGGGGGGTTTAGTTCGCCACAACATTAGGAACTGAATTATAGGGTCGCGGCATTATGAAGGTTGAGAATCACTGTATTAGGCATGCCCGAGCCTTTTTAATTAAAATTCAAGATCTGGTGCCCGCCCCTCCTGTTAATAAACCGTTTGAAAAGGAGTAAATCAATTGATGCAGTGACAATTATTTCATACAAACTAGAGTTTAAGTCTGTTACAATTTGATTCTATTTTGGTACAGTGACACCACGGAATCCGAACACCCAAAAACTCTCATTTGGAATCTGAACGAAATTTCCAAGTTTAATTGCGTGGAACTCGAACACCGCTTTGGAAACCGAAGAGGGACCCCGAGAGGGGGGGAACAGATGAAGTTGAAATGATTAGCACTGCTAAAGTCCAAGATCTTTTGACAGTGCTGTGGAAAACGCAAGAAGTTGTTAAGTAGCACCAGTCCTAGATTAAGACGTACAAAGTGGGGGGGGGGTTGAAAGGGGGGGGGGGGGGGGGGAGATTTTTAGGGTCCACGGCGCTGTAAGAAAGGGAGGGGGGGGGGGTTGTGTGCAGAGGGGCTTTACGGAATACTTTGGGAAGCTTTTATCTAAGGCAGAGTTTCCCAAACTTGTCTTGGTCGTAGCGCCTTTTTTCAATTAATTTTTTTCGACGGCGCCCTAACCTAAGTAAAAGTATGACTATTAGTGTCTTGGTTAAATAAATTTTGAAGTCTTTACTAAATATCGCGGCACCCCTGTAAAGAGGTCGCGGCTTCCCGGGGTGCCGCGGCGCACAGATTGGGAATCACTGATCTAAGGGATATTTTGACATCTTTGCATCAGCTGGTTTTTTTTTTTTTTTTCAAAGGAGGGCGGGGTGGCGGGGAGGGGGGGGGGGACAAACTTGATTAGATACCAAGAAATACATGGTCTGCCTTCTCCAAAATATATATTATCAGCAGTGCACTAATTGCTGTCTTTGGGGAGAAATTGGATACGCCAGGTCGCAATAACTTCCACAGCAGCATTATGGAACCATTGTCCGAAAACCACAATAAAGTTTTGTTTTCTAAACATAGGGAAGTTAAAACTCAACCTGGCACGTTGAACATTGGACTGGTAAACAATTTAACTAATCTCTAAGCGAAGTTAGTTAGTTAGTTATTCCTCTTGTGCCAAAGATGGCGCATAGGGCAGAGGTCATAGCTTTCCACGTCTGTCGGTTCTTTGCCACTTGATGTAGGTCTTGAGTGCGACTGAGACCTATGGTTGAGCTCTCCCTTGTGATGGTTCTACGGAGAGTTTCTTTTGGTCTCTTTTACCCTCTGGTGACCATATGAAGGCTTGGTGGGGAAGTCTCTGTATGTCCATTCTGAGTACGTGACCGACGTAGAACGAAACGACATGACGTTTAAAGCCAGAAATCTGTTTCTGTAACAGTGGATGTTTTACGATGGCGGCTTGTTAGGCTACCGATCAACGGACTGGAGACAAGCTTGAAGGAAAACATCCCTCCATCTTGAAACCGGAACCGGAATCCTAAGCGAAGTGGCCCCCATTAAATGTGGGCAAAATTGATTCTAAATTGTAAACTTTTAGCTGATGTGATATCTGCTGCTTAGTAGTTAAAAAACAGGATGTGCTGAAGTTTTCTTTGGAGAAATGAACAGCAGCTTAGGTCCGTTCAATGACTGTTTGGTTTGTATTAACGACGTGGCCTTATAACTCCCACGCTAAATTTTGCATGCATGGTCAAATTCGTTCAGCCGCAAGGCAGACCTGAATTATGCAGCTGTCACTTAATTTGATACACATTTCCACTGATCAATGCCGTGGTGTGGCGACTAGATGCTCGCTAAGGTACCTGAAGTTCGTGGCTTCAAACCAGCACTGGGTCGGATTTTTTCTTACATGTCGACCCAGCCTTAAATGGGTACCAGATCAAATCCCGGGAAGTAAAGGCGGTCAGCGTGATGTCTAGTAATGTGCAAGTAACGTGTAAAGGGACCTTTAGATTTTTTTTTACTGATGCCGGTCCACAGACACGGGTTGAAGAACATTGATCTCAGGGTTCACTAAGAAGCTACGGGTATGGTAATTTTAAATTCGGCACAACAACGCGTGGGCGGGTTTATGTCGGACGTTGAATTATTCAAATCGGTGATTAATGACGGGATAAATAAATAACAACCCCCGCTTTCTTTCTTTCTTCTTCTTCCTCTACTTCTTCTTCTTCTTCTTATCTTCTTCTTCTTCTTCTTCTTCTTCTTCTTCTTCTTCTTCTTCTTCTTCTTCTTCTTCTTCTTCTTCTTCTTCTTCTTCTTCTTCTTCTTCTTCTTCTTCTTCTTCTTTTTTTCTTCTTTTATTTCTTCTTCTTCTTCTTCTTCTTCTTCTTCTTCTTCTTCTTCTTCTTCTTCTTCTTCTTCTTCTTCTTCTTCTTCTTTTATTTCTTCTATTTCTTCTTCTTCTTCTTCTTCTTCTTCTTCTTCTTCTTCTTCTTCTTCTTCTTCTTCTTCTTCTTGTTCTTCTTCTTCTTCTTCTTCTTCTTCTTTTTTTCTTCTTTTATTTCTTCTATTTCTTCTTCTTCTTCTTCTTCTTCTTCTTCTTCTTCTTCTTCTTCTTCTTCTTCTTCTTCTTCTTCTTCTTCTTCTTCTTCTTCTTCTTCTTCTTCTTCTTCTTCTTCTTCTTCTATTTTGTCTTCTTTTACTTCTTCTATTTCTTCTTCTTCTTTTTCTTCTTCTTCTTCTTCTTCTTCTTCTTCTTCTTCTTCTTCTTCTTCTTCTTCTTCTTCTTCTTCTTCTTCTTCTTCTTCTTCTTCTTCTTCTTCTTCTTATTCTTCTTCTTCTTCTTCTTCTTCTTCTTCTTCTTCTTCTATTTTGTCTTCTTTTACTTCTTCTATTTCTTCTTCTTCTTCTTCTTCTTCTTCTTCTTCTTCTTCTTCTTCGAAGCTGGTCAGACAGGCATGACATGACCAGAGACTTACTTAGTGATGACAGAGTGGTGTGAATAGAATCAAGGGTAAACACAGAGAAGGCCAGTTTTTGTGGTGCTCTTTGAATATCAGCGTTGGGAAGGATGACTTGTCCAACATACACATGAAGGGGATATCAGCGTTGGGAAGGATGACTTGCCCAACATACACATGAAGGGGATTAATTTTGAGAGAAAAGATAAGTTGAAATACTTAGGTTTAACATTCGACCGCAGTCAGTCCTACAGATATCACGTGGAGCAGACTGTGACCAAATGCAAGCGTGGTTGGCGGCACTGAAGACGATGGTGGCGACACACATGAGACAGAAATTATTGGTCTTTTTGTTTAACAATTTGTCCCTTCTGTAATTGATTATGGCTTGGGAATATTAACCTATCTACTTCAGCGTACCAAGCGTGAAAGGATTAGAAATGAGGGAATAAGAATCGGCTTGGGTTGAACACGGAACATCCTATTTAGAACAATAAGGTTGCTTGGGTTGACATCGGTGAAGTCTAAATTGTCACTGGCGCAAGCCAAGGACTATATGTGAGTTACCAATGATGAAAGGCATTCGCTGCATGGTAATTTAAACGATTTAAGAAAAGAACGGTTGAAAAGAGGAAAGTTACGGATAGTAACTAGCGGAAGATACCATCGAGACGGTGGCTTCAGTAAAGCAAATACACAGGGGCAGAAATAGACCGACACGAACACACACAACAGCAGTTTCCATCAGGTCATTATCACGTTAGGGAGAGAATTAGAGAGTGGTGTAACCGTATGGCAGAATTAGAGGTACAACAAATGGTAGATGGAAAGGTGGGCTAGATGATGCAGTAGTGTTCACCAATGGTTCTGTTCATAGGGGTGTAAGATCTGGCTGGCGATTTTCAACTAGAATGCAGGGAAAAATTGTGACAGAACAAAACAGAGCTTTTTTATTTACAATTTCAAGCATGAGAATAGAAGTGACGGCAATCACTGCAGCTCTAAAGTGGATAGAAGAAAACAGAGTTACCATAGGAATTATTGAGTTTGATTTTTCGTCGGCACAATAGAAGGTTCAAAATAGACACATGAGGCGTGAGTGTATACCAACATTGCAAGGAATCACGTGGATATACTGTCCGGGACATGCAGGATTGCGAGGAAATAAAAGAGCGGATTTTCTGGCTAAAAAAGTGAAAGCTACGGAACACTCGTACTGGACAAGGGAGAGATATTATGAAGACCATACATGCACGACTTTTGGCAGACGACACGAGATTAGAAGTGTGGATCCCGCAAGGAGAGCGGATGAGAGGAAGAGAAGGACGTGTGTATAATTAGTGTGCTAGGGGAACAGTTAGCATCTACACCTTACGTCATTTGCTGTGGGAGACGGAGCATCTATGGCCCTGTGTACTATGATGTCGATTCTGAAATAAGTAATCAATAAATCAGTAAACTCACGACCTACGGACAGGAGAGAGACGCCGTTGCGGGGCGGCTAGAGACTCGCCTGCGGATCGGAAGGTCGTGAGCTCGTTCTCTGGCGGAGCCGGAGTTTTTTTCAAAAATGACCTTGGCTCCCAGGTTGTACCAGCCTTGAGTGGGTACCAGGGGCAGTCCCGGGAAGTAAAAGTGGCCGGCGTGATGCTGACCACGTAAACCATCTTGCGCCGATTGGTCTATAAAATATAGGTCTAGCCCTATGTGCCCTATACGCCTTACGGCATGGAAAAGGGTCTTTTACTTTACGGACAGAAAGGCGAGCGTCTAGACGCCATGCTACCCCCCCCCCCCTCCCTCCCCCGCCTCCACTTTTTCCCCTTATGCTCAGTTAAGGCAAAGCGGGTGGTTGGCCTTCCAAAGGGCAGCCGGCTTATGGCGAAGCAACATCAATGACGATCAAGTTTGGATTTGTGAAATCAGCGGTAAACCCCTTTTATTACTTGCAAGGCCGGCTCTCTAGCGTAGTTGGCTAAACCGGATTGCGCGGTGACCGGGTGACGAACTCCTTGTGGTCCGGGTTTACTCCCAGGAGTAGGCAGAAAAGTCACATTTCTCCCAGATTTACGGTATTTACAATGGAATCAAGACCGAAAACTTGCCATATCTATAATACCTAGCATAAGGGTTAACAACTCATGGCTTCTGGATACTAAAACAAACAAACAAACAATTACTTGCAAGATTCAGCCGCACAGCAGGAGAACGAAACTCGAGAGTCGCGATCTGGCTGGCCCGCCCCTAGAGAGTGTAAGGGAGGTAAAAGGTCGAATATTTTAAGAAGAGCAGGGTACTTCTGAAGATCGCAAGCCTACGGTTGTGCTCGTTCCTCCGTGAGGTTTTACTACATTATTTCAATTTCCCAAGAAGTGCTAAACACAACACGATATGTGACTAGAAAGCCTAACGGAGATAATGGACAAGACGCACACAAATTCAGTGGAACCTCGCTTAACGAACATAATTCGTTCCAGAATCTTGCTTGTAAAGCGAAACACTCGTTATGCGAAACAATTTTTCTCATATAAATTAATGTAAATACGATAATGCGTTCTAAGTCGAGAAAATACTCACACAATGTTACGTATAACGTTTATTCAAAGCAAATTATACACATATTGTTAAGGAGAGTGAATGATCACTATCTGTTCTTGCACAGCAGAACGAACCCACCTGGAATGCGAATTCGATTTGCAGAAAACCCAAACAAAAATGTCGAAATAAATATGATACATAGCTAATTATTTGTTACTAGATAGATGTTCAGAGAGTTTTTTTTTTTTTTTTTTTTTTTTCTTGTTTTTTTTTGCCGACGCTTCAAAATTTGGCGACAATGCCACACAGCATTATTATTAAATAAATTTGCAGTGCGCATAGCCACTTCCTTATTAAGGTGATGCTTCTCGATGTAAGATGCACCTTTTAACATTTCTCTTTTTTCGTCAGAAGATTGTTGTTTTTCTGTTACCTCCTCCTCTGACAAACTTTATTCCAAAACTTCTTGCTGTGAAACACAATGCAACTTCATAAGCTCTTCGGAGGTCAGCTCTTGGCTGTGCTTTTCCACAAGCTCTTCGATATCACTGTTATCCACCTCCTATCCCATGATGGTGGCCAAAGACACAATCTCGTTGACTACAGGTTTCGCAGGTACTGTCTCCAACCCTTCAAAATCACATTCGACAACACTCTCTGGTCAAAGTTTCTTCCAAGCAGAAGTTAGGGTTCTCTTGGTAACCCCTTCCTCCGCCTTGTTGATCATCTTGAGGCAGGCAACGATGTGGAAGTGATTTGTTTCCAAAACTCTTTGAAAGTAAAGTTGGTCTCTTCAGTCACCTGAAAACACTGCTCGAAGACTGCTTTAGTGTAGAGCTTCTTAAAGTTAGAAATAACTTGCTGGTACATGGGCTGGAGTAACTGAGTGGTGCTGGGAGGAAGAAACTGGATCTTGAAGAACTTAAATTATTCAGAGAGGTCATCTTGTAGGCCTGGAGGATTCATGTACATATATCACAATCTAACACAAGTTTGAGAAATGTATGATCGCAAGCGATACTACGATGCTACTGGAACGAGTGCTAAACACATACTGATGTAACATGCGCACAATTCGGGACTTCTCCGCTCCTCACCACTCGTTATGCGAAACGTCGCTCGTTAAGCAAGTCATTCTTTAACAATTTGTTTTGCTCGTTATGAGAATTACTCGTTATGAGAGGTGCTCGTTAAGCGAGGTTCTACTTAAAACCGAACGTTTCGACCAAAGTCGTTGTCAACGGAGTACCATATACAGCACAAACTGTGCCTGGAATACTTAACTGACAAGACAACAGAGCTTCTAAACTTTTCTGGACTGGGAGCTAATTTTGAACAGTTTTATTTAATGCACATAGTATCTATAATGTCTGTATAGACTGTGTCTTCTCACTGATAGTTAGTTAGTCGACAGATTATCATTATCGCACATCGAGCCATCCAGTCCATAAGTGCTCAGATCCCCTCTTCAGTATCTCCCTCAGCGGGAAGTAGCTGATGACACAAGTTGTGTTGGTTTACTATTCTTCTTTGGGTCCCGGTGTCTGGCTTCACCCCTATTGATGTTATGTTCGTGTGGTCTCCTTAGTTTGCAGATTCACAATCATTACTTGATTCGTTTAATCGAGCTGCCTCTCTAGGGCTTTCGGTAAGCCTGTCCAATGCTCGTCCGTTTCCTACGTGAGCACTACTAGCAGGTCTGTCAGCTCGTTAATTGCCTTTTACACCAGAATATCATGGAACAAAAATAAAACTGATTTTTGTCAGCCTAGATCTATTCAGGGACTCAACCCATTTTCTTTGTATGCAACCTGTATCGATCTTCTTGAGCATATTCTCACTGATACCAGGTTGTTACTAAACTTCGTGGTTTTCTATATTTGTCTTGTTCTTCTCGAGTGGCTTGGTGATGGGTTAGTTAATCTTTTTGCATGTTTCAGCTACACAATAATTCAATGCGTGTTGAGTAGTTATAGCCAACACACTACTGCCGGCTCGCAAAGCCCGTCGGCTGGCGGGGCAAGAAAAGCAGCTGACTTGCCTGTCTCCTTCCCGGCGAGCCTCTGCCCCGTTAGCCTGAAACCTCATGGGCTTCAGTTTTTTCGAAGTGCACTACGAAGAGGCGCAGTTGACCTGATGCTCTCGAAATCATTAGCAAGTGTGCTAGCGGCAAGAAAGAAAGAAGGAAAAACACAGAAGTAGAGGAGATAAAGGAAAATTGTGATTGGGTCAAAATGTAATTGTTTCCCGCTAAACAGCAAAAACAGGAAAGTTAAGAAAAGACAGGGGTTCTTCTGCGCAGGGATCCTAGAATATTTCACCAAGACCCAGACAAAGAATATCTCCATAGTGAGTTACATGACGACAACCTAAATACATGGTTACATACATCTAGACGAACCATGTGCACAGACTACATATCTAAAATTAAATCAAGCAAATGAATTATAATCATCACATTAAACAGTTGTTCAGTTTACTCAGCTGAACACAGCATTAACGTATACTTTACAAATAATACATTAACAACAGTTAACGTGCTCGACCATAATCTGAAGCAATCTCCAGCTAACAAGGAAATATGATGACACCATACGCTCAGCGAAACATATTTAACATGTACGTTAAGCTTCAATGTGCCACCAGACCAACAAATCAGCTATAGCGACCTACCATCAAAATATATCCTAGCAACATGAGGGAACTGTATTAAAGGGTCGCGGCATTAGGAAAGTTGAGAACCACTGATGTAAAGCAATGTTCGGCAACGAGTGGGTTGCGGCACTCTCACACACACACACACACACACACACACACACAATTCTGCCTAGTTATGAAACGGGGTGGTTATGAAGACAAAACTGTATGGTACACGAGAAGATATGGACTGCACGATAGATTTCATAAAGGCTACCGGCCTCCTGATACAAGTTCTCTGACAGATTGATCGAAGAAGAAGAAGAAGAAGAAGAAGAAGAAGAAGAAGAAGAAGAAGAAGAAGAAGAAGAAGAAGAAGAAGAAGAAGAAGAAGAAGAAGAAGAAGAAGAAGAAGAAGAAGAAGAAGAAGAAGAAGAAGAAGAAGAAGAAGAAGAAGAAGAAGAAGAAGAAGAAGAAGAAGAAGAAGAAGAAGAAGAAGAAGAAGAAGAAGAAGAAGAAGAAGAAGAAGAAGAAGAAGAAGAAGAAGAAGAAGAAGAAGAAGAAGAAGAAGAAGAGGAAGAAGAAGAAGAAGAAGAAGAAGAAGAAGAAGAAGAAGAAGAAGAAGAAGAAGAAGAAGAAGAAGAAGAGGAAGAAGAAGAAGAAGAAGAAGAAGAAGAAGAAAAAGAAGAAGAATAAGAAGAAGAAGAAGAAGAAGAAGAAGAAGAAGAAGAAGAAGAAGAGGAGGAAGAAGAAGAAGAAGAAGAAGAAGAAGAAGAAGAAGAAGAAGAAGAAGAAGAAGAAGAAGAAGAAGAAGAAGAAGAAGAAGAAGAAGAAGAAGAAGAAGAAGAAGAAGAAGTGGAAAAAGAAAAAGATGTAACAGGGTAAGGTAGGTAGTTTTCTCTTCCAAGAGTGCAGTTTGTAGAATTACCACCTCGTATATGAGAATCAGAAGATGTCGCATCCGATTAAAAAAATAATTTTCTGAGAGCAGATTTGTCAAAGGCCAGTTCGGCTATGGGAAGCACAACAGATGTCCTATAGTGAATCATCACGTTTGTACGAGTTGACCTTCAGTACAACTCAGTATGCGAACGGACAGCTTGTCCACGCAATAAGCCGGGCCCAATTTAGAGGCCAGGTCGAGTTCACTCAGCTGACACGGAGTGCTGCGGATTAAGCCACGAACTCAGAGAAAGTACAAAAGGCTTTGTCCAAGCGGGTTTGAGGAGAGTTGTGTGCGGACAGTTGTGTACGACGGTTGTGTGCTGGTCGACAGAGGGAGACAGGACGGAAACATTACGACGAGGTAACGTTAGGGTAGCGACGGTTAGGTTGAAATAGGATATTCGTATTTAGTGTCTATGATAGGCTGTATTTCTATTTAATGTTTCGACTAGATAGTATAGAGAGTTAAGGTTCTTTGTGTAGTAGACATTCCAGGCAGTATTTGTTTAAGCAGTTAATCGTAGGTGACGCGCCTGGTAATGGCGATAACACTGCCCGGGCACGCTTAGGCCATACACCTTCCGTGTATCGCTGAAGTCCCGTTTGGCAATAGACGGCGGATTGATTGGCACTGAGACACTGCCAGCTAAGAGTCCTGCTTCCCTAGATCCATGGGAGCTGGCCTGGGGTGATTAGTGATTGTAAAGCTGTCATCGCCAAGGCAGTTTCGGATGGGAGCTGCTTAGCCCAGTTGAAGTGTTGTACGTCTAATGTTCGTTGCACATTAAAGATTATGGTTGTACTCAGCAGGAGTGTCGTCTTAGGTGTGTCTGGGTAGTTGAGTCTGTCAGCTGGCCTACCTAGCGAGCCAGATAAAATAAGTAGAGTAGATTAGGTCCCTGACAAGATTCAATAAATAAACTGATGTCTACATTGATGTTTGCTTGTGTGCCTCGTTGGCTGTCAGAAAGGCTGCAAAATAATTGCCACTGTTTTTGTGGGCTGCAGGCTCGTAAAAAGGTGGAGGAACACACCTGTAAAGGGTACGTAAGTTAGCTGCGTATCCTTTACAGGATGTTGCAGAACTAACCTCAGCATTTATTGGCTTTTGTTTTTCTATGCACATTTTACCTTCCCCAGTTTGGCTTTGCTTTCTAAACGGTCAGCTGTTGGTACAACTGTCGAAACCAGCGCAAGACAAATCGTCCGCAGCAGGAATCCAACCCGGCACCCCGGCATTACGAAGTGCGTTCGCAACGCCTAAGCCTCAGGCCCCGACCTAACTAACTTAAAAAAAACAATTATATTTAAGCCAAATTAACTAATTTCTGCAAATAATAATAATCTTTGGTTTTTTGCTTTTGTTTGCTATTATACGGATGTGAGAAATGGAAAGGAGGATTCAGGCTTTCGAATGTAAATGCTAAAAATGCATTTTACAAATGAGTTATTTAGAACATAAAACTAATAAATATTCCAGGGACAAAATATACGAATTTGCAGAACATCATGAGCCTCTCTTGGCAGTGGCGAAACGTCACAAGTTAGCTTGGATTGCTCGTGATGAGACATGATTCGATTGCAAAAGCTGGGCTTCAAGGAACAGGGAAAAGGGGATGGCGGAAGGGGGACAAAGAAGAACCTGGAATGACAACCCTAAGAAAGGGGTAGGGAAAGATAGCGGGTTTTATGTGCTAGTGATTCCATCAATTCACCTCCATGACTCTAACTGGTCAAGGGTTATGTTATGTTATGTTATTTCATTATGCTACGCATACCTGCCGAAATAATACACATTAGAAATGTATACAATGGTTCAGAATGTGCAGTGCACACTGAAAATGGTCTAACTATCTGGTTTTTGGTGAAAACTGGAGTGAAAAAAGGCTGTATTTTGTTTCCCTTGTTGTTTGGAACAGCCATTGATTAAGTAATGATAAACTGTTGCAAAGTTAATACTGGCATTTACTGGGTAGGTAATAGACAATGAAAGATCTGAAATTTGCAGATGAAATTGTTCTGTTAAGTAAAAACAACAAAGACATGCAAAGAAAAACAGACAATTTGTCATCTACAGCATCACAAATAGTGACCACAAATAAGCTGAGAGAAAACAAGTATATTAAAGATACCAAACGTAGATCATGTAAATAGGGGGCTCCCAAATTATACGCTATAAGACCAAAATACAAAACTTCAGTTTAAGTTATATCAATTGTAAAATAGCTAATGATAAGGAGAACCCGCAAAAATATGGAACAAAAGGGTTTAAAAGTTTTTAAAATAAATGTCTGAGAAAAATCTGAAAATCAAATGGTGAATTAAAAAAATTGAGGAGATCAAGGGAAAACTGGACAGATTCATTTATCAAAATTTAATAAGCAAAAAAGAGGGGATTATTTAGCAACTCTGGATTAAATGAGTAAAGAAATTTCAAAACGGCACTGAAATGGGAAACAATGGGCTGAGAAGAGAGAGAGAGAGAGAGAAACGAGGGCTCCCCGGGAAACTTTAAAATGAAAATTATTTAAAAAGGGAAAAATGCTGGGGGCT
>CAJHNH020001917.1:75000-91655 GCA_905116865.2 Candidula unifasciata | reverse complement strand
AAGTCCTTTTTCCCCCACGGCCCCTTTTATTTTTAAAGCCGTGGCAATATTTTTTTTTTCCAGACGTGGGCCGTTGCATTTTTGGCTCCATTTGTTAGAGCATTGGAAGGATGTAGTTTCGTCGCCTCAGCTTCTGAGTTGAGTGGCATGGGCGTGACACTGTGAGCTGCGTTTCGTTTTTCGGTTGCCACAGGAGGCGGTAGATATGTGGGGGTGACCCGTTTGCTATGAAGCTGAAACTAGGATTACCAGATTACCAGATTACCAGATGTGCTCTCCACTATTCACTCGCTCCCATAGGGCCTCGCAACATCTAGCTTGTCATATATCAATTTACCACCAAGTGGTGCAGAACCGGCCAGTCTATCTGCCTGCTCGTTTCCCAACACACTGTCATAACCTGGAGAATATCCAAAGGACGCCAACAACCCGGGACCTCTGAATTGATACTTGCCACTCTGCATGGAACATGCCTGTCTCTACTTTTCTCAACATGCTCTGTGAGTCAGTTACAATTACGACATGTTTGTATAGCTAATTCTCAATTCAGCGAAAGGCAACAGTGACTGCCTCCATCTCCATTCTCAGACTAGATTTTATGATATCATATGCTAGGCTATTCTTGAGAACATTAGGCGAGGAGAGGAGTGGGTCAAAGTGCCACCTGAACAGTCAGGCTTGTGAAGGGTCATAATCACACTGAGCCGGGAATGCAGAGATTGGCCAGCAGGTGCTACAGAGGTGGAAATTCAGCAATTAATTCAAGATAATGCTCGCTCAGAGGATTTGATCATTTACACAGACGGTTCAGTGTCAAGAGGCAAGTGCTTGGGGCTTCTTAGCAAAAGTTAATGGTCGGCGTTTGGTGCAGGAGAGCCTAGCATATGATACCACAACATCCAGTTTAAGAATGGAGGTGGAGGCGGTCACTGCAGCTTTCCGTTGGCTAGAGAACATGACACACACACACACACACACACACACACACACACACACACACACATCGTGATTGTTAATGACTAAGAAAGATTGCTGAAGATCAGGACAGGCACGCTTCGTGCAGAGTGGCATGCCTCGCAGCGGAGGACACGGGTGAGGAGTATTGTCTGGATTTTCTCAGCAGAGCACGCCGGTGTGTTGGGAAATAGGCGGTAGACTGGCTGGCTCTGCACAACTTGGTGGAATACTGATACCTGATAAGGCAGACGTGGTTAGGGCCTTGTGGGAGAGCGTGTACAGTTCGGAAGAGCAGATGGATCACCACAGTCTGGTGAGATTGATGCAGTGGGGGGGGGGGGGGGGGGGGGGTTGACGAGCGGTTACGGCAGATGCTCTAAGCTCAAAGGAAAGGCTAGACGGACGTTTAATCAGAATGCTATTGGCACCATTAGTATCGGAATTCTTTGCTAGCTGATGAGGATGGGGATGGAGCGCTTATGGGAATGCCCGAGTGCTGTGATGTCGGTTCTTGAATCAGATCAAATCAAATCAGATCAAAATCATATTGCCAGGCTTTGTTGCACTAAGCGACATACATTCGCTTTTGTTATGAACCTCCATGCACTTGGTCTGCCTCTCAATACAGAGCAATCTGTATAGATAATCACATATTTATATTAGGTCACTTGATGATAATGTTTTTAAACTAAAAGTATAAACACAAGAAATGAGTGGACTCATTACGCGTCACAACTTCCTGTCCGAACTGCGCAATTCGCCCTACCTACTCACAACAAACTTTTGACCAATAAAACCACTTCTAAATATAACCATCGTTATGGTTGAAGCAATGGAGGACATTTTAGACTTGGCCAAGCGTGTTTGATCCAAACGCCAAAACATTCATCTTATATATATTATTATTATTATTATATTTATCTATGGATTATTATTATTATTATTTTATTTAATTCATTATTATTATTATTATATTTATTTATTATTATTATTATTATTATATTATTATATATATAATTATTATTTATTTTATTTTATTATTATTATTATTATTATATTATATTATTATATTATTATTATTATATTTTATTATATTTTTATTTATTATATATATTATTTATTATCTTGTATTTATTATTTATTTTATTATTATATTTTATATTATTATTTTTATTAATTTTATTTATTATTTATTATTCTTTATTTATTATATTATTTATATTATTATTTATATTATTATTTTATATTCTTATTATTATTATTATTTTTATTTTTTATTATTATTATATTATTATTATTATTTTTTTAATTATTATTATTTCTTATTATTATTTATTATATTATTTATTTTATTTTATTTATTTTTCTATTCTATTTTTATATTATTTATTTATTATTATTCTTTATATATTTATATTATTTCTTATTTTTTAGTATTATTATTCTTTTTATTATTATTATTATTATTTGTTATTATATATTTATTATTATTTTTATTTTTATTTTTTTTTTTATTATTATTATATTATTATTACTCTTTTATTTTTCTTATTATTATTTTTCCTTTTTTTTATTATTAATTATTTTATTATTCCATTTTTATTATTTTATTATTACATATTTTATTTTTTTCTTTTATTATTATTTTTTTTTTTATTTTATTATTATTATTATTATTATTTTTATATTACTCTTATTATTATTATTATCTTTATTCTTATTTTATTATTATTAATTATTTTTTATAGTATTATAGTCTATTTATAATTAGTATTATTATTACTATATTTTTTTATTCTTATTATTATTATTTTTTTATTATTATTATTTAAATATTATTCTTCTTATTATTATTATTTTTATCTATTATATTTTTATTATTCTTATCTTATTAGTTCTTATTAGTACGTCTTCTTCTAGTTAGTAAGTATTCTTTCTTATCTACGTATATCTTATTATTCTTATTCTTCTTCTCTTCTATTACTAGGTCTTATTAGTCTTCTTATTATTAGTTCTTACGTTTCTGTCTTACTGCTTCTATTAGGATTTATCTTATCTTCTTTTCTTGCTTTATTATGAGTATTGTAGTATTATCTTCTCTTATCTGATTATGTAGTCTTCTTGAGGATGTCTTCTATCTATGCTGAGTATTATTTATCTTTTATGTATCTCTAATCTTCTTATTATTCTTAGTCTTCTTCGTATCTATTATTAGCTCTCTATTTATTATTATTATTTTTCTTATTATTCTATTATTATTATCTTATTATTCTTGATTAGTATCTTATTCTTTCTATTCTTCTTCTTGTCTTATGATCAGGATTCTGATCTTCTCGATTCTTATTTTATCTAGGATAGTGATTCCCTCTTCTGTAGGAGGTCTTCTTCTTACTTCAGGAGTCTTCTTGATGCTATTCTTCTATCTTCTTCTTCTTAGTCTGTCTTCTATTCTGATTATTTCTTCTATTCTTTCTGTTCTTCGTCTTCTTCTTTATGTTCTTCTGAGATTATTCTATTCTTTACTTATTCTTCGTCTTATTCTTTTCTTCTGTTCTGCTGTTAGGTTCTTCTGTCTTCTTCTAACTTATTCTTCTGTACTTCTTCGTATTCTTCTTCTTGTTCTTCTTCTCTCTGTCGTTCTTCTTGTCTTATTATTCTTCTTCTTACTTCTTCTTATTCTTCTGATTTCTCTTCTTCTTCTTCTGCTTCGTATTCTCCTTGTCTTATGTTCTTCTCTAATCTCTTCTCGATCTGTGCTTACCTTCTATGCTTATTACTTCTTTGTACGTCTTCTTTATTCTTGCTTCAGCTCTTCTTCTTCTTCTTCTTCGTACTTCTTCTTCTTCTTCTTCTTCTTCTTCTAGCTTCTTATTTCTTCTTCTTCGTCTTCTTGCTTCTTCTCTTCTTCTTCTGCGTTCGACATTTTTCATGCTACACATTGAGTCGCGTCTGGGTCAAAAATAGGACTGTGCGTTTAAGGTCGCCACCGGTCACCCATAGCTTCTCTCGCAATGTGGCTCCTTTGGGCCAGATCCACAGTCTTTGCTGGGAGAGGTAAGGGCAGTACTGCAGTATGTGCTCAAAGGTCTGTCTTTCTGCTCCACAATCACAGGTAGCAGATTCTTTTATGCCTATCCTGTACAGGTGTGCTCTTAGACCACAGTGTCCAGTCCGAAGTCTAAAAATTGATGTTTGTTCTTCCTGTCAGGTCAATATGTGTTGTCATTGTGAGTTTCTTAATGAAGCTGTGGTAGCTCCTCTTTTTTTTTTTTTCCATCCACATTTTCTTAGAAGACTTCTCAACAATCTTTTTCATTGTCAGAATAAGTAAGTACCATATTTTGTGATAGCCTGGATGATCTTGTTGTTGTTGTTGTTGTTGTTGTTGTTGTTGTTGTTATTGTTGTTGTTGTTGTTGTTCTTCTTCTTCTTCTTCTTCTTCTTCTTCTTCTTCTTCTTCTTCTTCTTCTTCTTCTTCTTCTTCTTCTTCTTCTTTTTCTTCTTCTTCTTTTTTTTTTCCTTTTCTTTTTCTTCTTCTTCTTCTTCTTCCTTCTCCTCCTCCTCTTTTTCTTCTTATTTTTCCTCTTCCAATGCATTTCAAGCTCTTTAGGTACATTGCTGCGGATATTTTCCCCCCCCCCCCCCAAAAAAAAAACCCCCACTGCTTTCATTTCTGTGAAACGTAAAAACAAACTGACTGTGGAAAAGTGACATTGTTTATTCTTCTTTCTTCTTTGTGTTCACCAGCTGTACACTCTGGCGTAAAGTTCTGGTTGTTCGTCCACTACTGAACTGCAGTCATGCTCCAGAACCTGAGTGTTGCATGTGCATCCGTTTTACAGATCTGATTCAATTGAATGCAGACTGCTGGTTCCTTGCCTCTCAGGCAGATGCACTCCGAATGATAACTGTCCATCTTTCTTTTGGTCTACTTCCTGGCCTACTCTTATTAAGATTTTTTTTTCTGTATGTTTTATTCTATTTTTTATCTGCCATTCTCTCTATATGCTGAAACATGACAGTCTATAATAAGGTTTCCAAGTCGTGGTGGCGGATGGGTTATTTAAACGGACAACGAACCTTTACGAAATCTATCTAGAGTTGAAGCAGCTGAAGAATTGACTAGTGAACTATCACATTACAAAAGTGATATCACAGGAGTTACACACACACACACACACACACACACACACACACACACACACACACACACACACACACATGCAAGAACAGATAAGCAACAGTAACAAAATAGTCTGTGGAGGAAACAGAGAAAACAAAGATTACCCAGGGACATTAGGATCTGTGGATCCCTAGCTGCCTATAACGCATGTTTCCAGCGCCCTTGTTCAGTATTTGTGTGTGTGTGTGTGTGTGTGCGTGCGTGTGTGTGTGTAACGAGAAAAGGTGTGGATGTGTGTGCGCGTGTGTGTGTGTCTAAAGAGGAAAGTCATGGAAGGCACTAGCTGAAGATACTATCGAGACTGTGGCCTCAGTGTGCTACGGGAACAGTTAGCATCTACACCTTACGTCATTTGCTGCTGGAGACGGAGCATCTATGTGCTGTGATGTCGGTTCTTAAATCAGTAATCAGTAGTCTAGGTCCATTATGGCAGCGATGGACATGGAGCAGAAAATGCTGTTCACACTTTACCAGCATTAATCTTCTCAGTGATTGATTATGGAATGAGGTTACTCACTGTCTCGAAGAGTCAGCTAGAGAAACTGGAGCCAATACAGAATGAAACTAGGCGGCTGATCCTGGGATGTACGAGAGACACCCTGATACGCAATCAGGCATGCGATACATCCTTGCATTGCCGACTTTTGCAGATAGGCTAAAGGTGCTGCAGGCTAAGTCATAACGCAGATTGGCTGCAGACACGGAACACCCTCTGTATGAAGCTTTGGCTGCAGGTAAGAGTCAGAGGTTGGTAAAATCTTGGATGGCTCAAACAGAAAAACATTGGGCGAGGAGAGGAGTGGGCCAGAGAACCAGAGGGAGAGGTCTGACCTGTTGTTATGATTACATTGGACCGGGAGTGCAGAGAGAGGCCAGCGGGTGCTACGGAGGTTGAAGTCCAACAGCTAATTAATGACAATTCAGCGAAAGCCAATGGAAAATTTTAAGTGCAAGACAGCATAGCAGACGACAGCACAACATCTAACATGAGAATGGAGGTGGAGGCGGTAACTACAGTTCTCCGGTGGCTAGAGAACAAGATGCATACAAATGTCTTAACTGTAACAGACTCTGAAAGCATGCTAAGAAAGGTAAACACAGGGATGCTTCAAGCAGAGTGGCAAGCTTCACTGGGAAGGTCACGCGTAGTGAGCATACTTTGGAACTTTTCTCCAGGCTGTGCTGGCGTAGTGGGTAATGAACAGGCAGACATATTGGCCGGATCTGCTCCACTGGTTTGTGAATGGATACATGAAGAGCAGATGTGGTCAATGCCCTTTGAGAACAAGCAACGGAATCAATAAAGAAAAAAGATTATTATGGTCCTGGAGTAGAATTAGGCTCCTGGGTGTAACCAGAGGGTCTGGCAGGCTGACTACACTCAGAGGAAAGGCAAGACGGACATATAACCAGATTGTGACCGGTACCGTCATTATTAAAACTCTGCGCTGGCTGCTGAAGATGAGGACGAAGTACGATGTGGGTGCTGTGATGTCAATTCTTGACTCGAACTTAATCTAATCTCATTTAATGTTGTAATTAACATTGAATTATCTAGTGTCATTGTATGGTGTAATTAGCATTGAACTGTCAAGTCTCATTTTATGTTGTAATTAGCATTAAGCTATGAAGTCTCATTTTATGTTGTAATTAGCATTAAGCTATGAAGTCTCATTTTATGTTGTAATTAGGATTGACCTGTCAAGTCTCATTTTATGTTGTAATCAGGATTGACCTGACCTATTAAGTCTCATTTTATGTTGTAATCAGGATTGACCTGTCAAGTCTCATTTTATGTTGTAATCAGGATTGACCTGTCAAGTCTCATTTTATGTTGTAATCAGGATTGACCTGTCAAGTCTCATTTTATGTTGTAATCAGGATTGACCTGTCAAGTCTCATTTTATGTTGTAATTAGGATTGACCTGTCAAGTCTCATTTTATGTTGTAATTAGGATTGACCTGACCTATCAAGTCTCATTTTATGTTGTAATCAGCATTAAGCTATGAAGTCTCATTTAATGTTGTAATTAGCACGTCTTTTTGTCAGCCTGACTGCAGTCACCCTCTATTTGCGTCATCACCATTAGTGTCAAACTTAGCGAAAAGGGTCCTTTAGTTACTGACTTACCATGGTTGTGACCTTGTATCTTCCAACAGACCAGCGCTCGACTGTGAGAGCTCTCTCGTGCTATCACTGTAATTCGTTCAAAGATCCCGACTGTTCAGGAACGAGCCTCGACAAGTTCAAGGCTGCGTGTCCAGCAAATTCGGTTGGATGTAGGAAGATCCAGTACAAAAGTAAGTGACAGAGCACGCGCGATTAGTTCGTTGACTGCTGTAATGGCTATTTTAACTCAGCAGTCCAGTGGCGAAGCGTGGCCAATTCGCATGTGTAATCGTTAGCAGATAACGATTATACTGGGAAAGGTATGGCGTGATATTTTCCCTCCTCGTCACTTCGCTGTTGAGAGGATGCGCGGAAAGCAATTATTGTAGAGCTAGTAACTGGTAGGTTTCACACGATCCAGTGTCTGTCATGAGTGGTGTACGAATGCAGGAAGCTTACTTCTCGCTATACTGATACTCCTAACAAGCTTTACGTGCTCAATGAGACGTAAACCGAGTGGCGTATTTGTAATAAACAGTAAAGTAATGCACCTTTCTTTTACAATAATTGTGGAAGCGGCGATTACGGTCAATACATGCGCGCTAGGGCTGTCTTAATAGCGTTATGATCTATGGGCCTCCGAGCAGACCACTGTGCTGGGGCCCATACGACAACCGCTCACATAAATTACATGTAAATGGTCGAATATATTAAACATGTATTTTTTTTTACTCGCACTACAACAAAACTGTTTGCAAAAATGTATACACAGATTAGACGGAACAATATAAAACTTCTACTAACTTCTTAGAATAATAAACATTTGCACCATTTATTTTTTTAGAATTGCTTCATTGTCAACTTGAAGTAAGTCGTCTATATAATGTCATTAGTGAAAGCCAGTTCAAAACATGCTGCCTCATTTTGCATAGTTGTTTAAATAAGATTCAGTCTTGAAAAACAACGAGTTCCTGAGCAGTTGATTACACCATCATGCACATAAACACTGAGTTGAAACGTCTAAATTCGAGAAAACAGATTTTACACTGACTAAGATTAGTTTTCTTGTCTGTACAGTGCAGGGAGAGTCTCACAATTTTCATGAAATACTGACATTTTGAAAGGTCATTATAATCAAGGTCTTCTCTACTGGAGACGACAATGTTATAATTCAGGTATTGGTGATACATATTAGCCAGATGTTCATACTCTTTCTTTATTGCATCAGAAGCAATGGTTTGCTGTTGAACGACGGAAGAAAACAGATTTCCAATATATCTTCTGCTTCTTCTTCGCGTTTGCCAGCTGTAAACTCTGCCGGAAAGTTCTGGTTGTTCATCCACTTTTGGACTACAGTCCTGTTCCAGAACCTGAGTTTTGCGTGTGCATCCCTTTTACAGATCTGACTCATTTGTTTGCAGACTGCTGGCTCCTTGCTTCTCAGGCAGATACACTCCGACTTTGAAGGAAGCTCCCAATTAGTCGACTCTTACGACATGCTTTTGGGTAGACAGTGGGTCTATTCTTCTTTTCACTTTAATAGGACCTCGGAACCCACACCGGAACCAAGATATCAATAACCCGCTCCGTGTACTGTCAGCTCAAAGATTAGAGTTTTCAGAATAGGGTGGAATGTTTCCACCTTGAACTCTTCGGTGTTACTGCTGATGCATCATATCTACTAAGACAGTGATTCCCAAATTGTGCGCCGCGGCGCCCCGGGCAGCTGCGACCTCTTTACAAGGGCGCCGTGAAATATTCGAAGATAAACGATTTTTTTTTTTTACACGCGAATAGTCATTCTTTTACTTGGGTTGGGGCCCCATGAAAAAACTGATTTTGAAAAAAAGGCGCTGCGACTAAGAAAAGTTTAGGAACACTACTAAGACGGAAATTTCTTGTTGTGCCCGTTTTTGCCATCACTGTAATCTGTATCTGGATTCACACCCCTGGTTTTGAATCAAATTCACTAAATTTGTCTCTAGTTTCCGGAGATATGATTTCAAAGACTCGAGAATCAGGTGATCCAGAAATTGACCGTTTTACCTTGCTGAGCAAACTGGGCACCCTAAAGTTGCGCAAGTGTGTGTGCCAGCGAAAGCCACACAGAATGTCTGTCCCTGTCCATTATCTACAGCTCACAGTGTCGCGACATGCACTCAGCCTAGTAGCTGGACGACGACACTAGACTCATGAAGATTGGTGTCAACAAGGATGTTCACATCTAATGAATGGAGAACATTGCTTGTGTTTTTTTAAAATCCTTTCTAGTATGCCATATTCCAAAGAACTGTGAGAAAGATTATTTCTAGGTTCCCCCCCCCCCCCCCCCTCCTCCCACGTTTTTTACCTCTTTTTTTGTCTTGTCCTTGATTTTCCAGCCTCTCTTATTGTATTTACTAGCTGTTAATAGCTACAATTAGATAATTTAGTGCATGTTTTATTGTCTCGAGACTCCCATATACATCATCAAAATATGCTCCATGAGAAAAGATGGGGGGAGGGAGAGGGGTAGGTTGAGCATTAAGAAGACTTCCATATTTGAGAGAGAGAGACACACACACGGCGAGAGAGAGAGAGAGAGATAGAGAGAGAGATATATAGAGAGAGAGAAGAGGGGGGAGAGGGGGGGGGGTGGGGGGGGGGGGAGGATATACTTTCGGTTTTATATGACATAGAACTAATTTAAATGTCAAACATTTTTATTTATTTATGGCAAGTCACTTGACATACACAGATTAGCATGGGACTCGTATGCTCGTGGCGTCCCCAGACAAGTGCCAGACTGGTCCATGCTTTAAGAGGCCCCTGGTGCACGCTTCGCTACTGTCAGAATCCTGTTTCTAGGTTTGCGGAAATTTAAGCTTACCCAGGAGCAGCCAGACATCATAAAAAACTCACTAAGCTCACAAGATGTATATTGTTTTAATGTGTTTAGTTCTCCTGTGGTATAGTGTTTTGTAGATACTTATTGCTAGCGAAACTATTAGGACAAAATAAACAAAAGAACAACCCTCCACCCCCCCCCCTCCTCTTTAAACAAAGAATAAACGCACATAAATTGTTCATTGTGTTGTTGTTTGTTGTTATTGTTACTGCTGTTGTTGTTTTCCTCCTCTTCTTCTGCTTTTTCTTCTTCTGCTTTTTCTTGTTCTTCTTTTTCCTCTCGCTCCTCCTTCTTTTTCTTTTCTTCTCTCGCTTCTTCTCCCCCTTCTTCTTCTTCTTCTTCTTCTTCTTCTTCTTCTTCTTCTTCTTCTTCTTCTTCTTCTTCTTCTTCTTCTTCTTCTTCTTCTTCTTCTTCTTCTTCTTTTTCTTTGTCTTCTTCTTCTTCTTTTCTTCTCTCGCTCCTCCTTCTTCTGTCCCCTCTTCTTTTCCGTCGTCTTTTGTTAACTAAAACTGTCATTCTCAGAGAAAGGGAGCACATATGGGGATATTTCGAACGCAGCTACGGCTGTTCTTTATAGTTTCTGCGACCACCCAAAAACTCTTAGATCTGACTGTGACTGTCATTTTACTGAACTAGTCAACATATGCTTGATCAATGTGTTGTTTACATTATGTCCTTTCCATCTTTTGACACAGTGGAATTGCCAGGTACCAGCTCAGTAGAAGAGCGCATCGTGCGACAGTGCTCCAAGAGCAGACGTGATGCGGACTGTATCTCCGTGTACGGAACCAATGGGAAACGCTACAAACAGTTCACTTGTGAATGCAATGGCGACTACTGTAATCAGTCGACTCGGTCCAGACCACTGGCTTTGCTTGTTTGTGTTATCGCCATGGTAACTTTGTTTATGCTTGTCTAAATTGGGAGGGAGAAAGGGGAGAGGGTTAGGGGTAAATAACACGATAAAATGTGTGATTAAGCTGTTTATAACAATAACGTGGCGAGCAAGTGAAATGCGTGGTTGCGCTGTTTATGACAATAATGTGGCGAGCTAGTGAAATGAAAGGTTAAGCTTTTTATGATTATAATGTGGCTAGAGAGATATGAAAATTTGCGGATAATAACGTGGCTAGAGAGACAGGGAAATTTATGGTTGTGTCTTATTTAAAATAATAATGTTGAGAGAGAGAGAGAGAGAGAGAGAGAGAGAGAGAGAGAGAGAGAGAGAGAGAGAGAGAGAGAGAGAGAGAGAGAGAAAACACTTTGTGATTATAATAATGTGGCGTGAGACCAGCTAAGATACGGTGTATGGGTGTGAGTGTGTGTTGCGTCAGAGGGATTTGTGTAGCTATGCAAGTTCGACTTTAGATTGATTAGGTTTTACGAGAGCTCAGTCATCATTGCAACATCCTTACCTGCACACGACAGCAGGTGGCGCTGGGACTGGTGTGCCCGTTAGGATACCCCAGTTATGACATTTCTGGAAACTGACCGGGACATCTTAGATGTACCCTGTTGGTATGCCATCCAGATTGATATTTTTTTTAATTATCTCAGGGTGGTCAAACTTGCAGGTAATAGCCTGGATGGCGCGTGGGAGGAAAAAGGAGGACAAAACGGAACGAGATATAAAAAAGAATGGTGGTAAATTCCCCTGATAAATTATGATAAAATAAGGCCTCCCAGTAAATCAAAACATAAACTTGTATGTCTTTTTATAATACTGTAGCAATACTTATATGTACATATCTGTATGTTTACCTGTTGTTAACATATACTGATATTTACCTCGCTGTGATGAGACCATTGTGGTGGATCTTCTCTCCCGTCTGTGGATCTTCTCTCTTTCCTGTGGATCTTCTCTCTTTTCTGTGGATCTTCTCTCCTTTCTGTGGATCTTCTCTCTTTTCTGTGGATCTTATCTCTTTTCTGTGGATCTTCTCTCCTTTCTGTAGATCTTCCCTCCTTTCGGTGGATCTTCTCTCCTTTCTATGGATCTTCTCTCCTTTCTGTGGATCTTCTCTCTTTTCTGTGGATCTTCTCTCTTTTCTGTGGATCTTCTCTCCCTTCTGTGGATCTTCTCTCTTTTCTGTGGATCTTCTCTCTTTTCTGTGGATCTTCTCTCTTTTCTGTGGATCTTCTCTCTTTTTTTTTGTAAATCTTCTCTCCTTTCTGTAGATCTTCTCTCCTTTCTGTAGATCTTCTCTCCTTTCTGTGGATCTTCTCTCCTTTCTGTAGATCTTGTCTCCTTTCTGTATATCTTCTCTCCTTTCTGTGGATCTTCTCTCCTTTCTGTAGATCTTCTCTCCTTTCTGTGGATCTTCTCTCCTTTCTGTGGACCTTCTCTCCTTTCTGTGGATCTTCTCTCCTGTCTGTGGATCTTCTCTCTTTTCTGTGCATCTTTTCTCCTTTCTGTGGATCTTGTCTCTTTTCTGTGGATCTTCTCTCCTTTCTGTAGATCTTCTCTCTTTTCTGTGGATCTTCTCTCTTTTCTGTGGATCTTCTCTCCCTTCTGTGGATCTTCTCTCTTTTCTGTGGATCTTCTCTCTTTTCTGTGGATCTTCTCTCTTTTCTGTGGATCTTCTTTCTTTTCTGTGGATCTTCTCTCCTTTTTGTGGATCTTCTCTCCTTTCTGTGGATCTTCTCTTCTTTCTGTAGATCTTCTCTCCTTTCTGTAGATCTTCTCTCATTGCTATGGATCTTCTCTCTTTTCTGTGGATCTTCGCTCTTTTCTGTGAATCTTCTATCTTTTCTGTAGATCTTCTCTCCTTTCTGTGGATCTTCTCTCCTTTCTGTAGATCTTCTCTCCTTTCTGTGGATCTTCTCTCTTTTCTGTGAATCTTCTCTCCTTTCTGTAGATCTTCTCTTCTTTCTGTAGATCTTCTCTCCTTTCTGTGGATCTTCTCTCCTTTCTGTGGATCTTCTCTCTTTTCTGTGGATCTTCTCTCTTTTCTGTGGATCTTCTCTCCTTTCTGTAGATCTTCTCTCCTTTCTGTGGATCTTCTCCCTTTTCTGTGGATCTTCTCTCCTTTCTGTGGATCTTCTCTCCTTTCTGTTGATCTTAGCTCCTTTCTGTGGATCCCTTTCTGTGGATCTCTCCTTTTTGTGGATCTTCTCTCCTTTCTGCGGATCTTCTCTCCTTTCTGTGTCCTACGTACATGTTGAAATGCATTCTCTCAGCTTCTCCATTTGTATATAGCTTGGGTGTGTGACTTCGTCTTCTTCTTCTTTTTCTTCTTCTCCCCCCCCCCCCTTTTTTTTTCTTTTTCTTTTTCTTTTTTTTCGCATTTAAACCTTTTAACAGTTGTCCTTATTTTCTACCTAATTTCCTTCCTCTATACAACTAGCCCCATGGCAAACTGTTCCCATAATCCTCCCTAACACTAGCGTATCATTCGTGCCCCGCTTGCACACATCTTTAAATCGTAGGTGAGATTGAATTCAACCTCGACCCATCTGTAGTTCTCCATAGAGGATAGTTGTATGTTCACTTGCTTTAGAATGCTACTGTTTGCTTGTATTTAACACTATGGTGTCTCCTTCTTCTTGTTGATGACCATAGTTTCCGTTTTATTTAACTTTAGGCCTAGTTTTTTCCCGTGAACTATTACTGCATCCATTCAACATTACAGATGCTTGTCATCGTCTGCAGTCAACACTGTCTCTACTATATATCTTATACTGTTGTTGTTACATCCTGCCACATTTATTTCCTTCAGGTCTTTTAGATGTCGCATAATATGTTCACTTTATAAGAGGTGGGCGGATCTGGAGACATAACATTTTCACTTTATAAGGAAGAGGGTGGATCTGGAGACCAGAATTGTTCACTATGTATGGGAGAGGGTGGATTTGGAGACATTATATTTTCACTATACAAGGAGGATGGCGGATCTGGGGACATTACATTTTCACTAAATAAGGAGGATGGCGGTTCTGGGGACATAACATTTTCACTAAATAAGGGGGAGGGTGGATCTGGAGACCAGAAATGTTCACTATGTATGGGAGGGGGTGGATTTGGAGACATTATATTTTCACTATACAAGGAGAATGGCGGATCTGTGGAC
Source organism: Candidula unifasciata (assembly GCA_905116865.2). Taxonomy (NCBI): domain Eukaryota; kingdom Metazoa; phylum Mollusca; class Gastropoda; order Stylommatophora; family Geomitridae; genus Candidula; species Candidula unifasciata. The sequence goes on along the minus strand of CAJHNH020001917.1, from coordinate 77,448 downwards.
ATTACATTTTCACTAAATAAGGGGGAGGGTGGATCTGGGAACATTACATTTTCACTATATAAGGAAGGAGGGCTGATCTGGGGACATAATATTTTCACTAAATAAGGGGAAGGGTGAATCTAGGAACATTACATTTTCACTATAAAGGGGGATGGCTTATCTAGGGACATAACATTTTTACTAAATAAGGGGGAGGGTGGATCTGGAAACATAGAAACATAACATTTTCACTATATAAGGGGGAGGGTGGATCTGGGGACATTACATTTTCACTAAATAAGGGGGAGGGTGGATCTGGAAACATAACATTTTCACCAGATAAGGGGGAGGGTGGATCTGGGGACATTACATTTTCACTAAATAAGGGGGAGGGTGGATCTGGGGACATTAAATTTTCACTAAATAAGGGGAAGGTGGATCTGGGGACATTACATATTCACTATATAAGGAGGATGGCGGATCTGGGGGCATTATATTTTCACTAAATAAGGGGGAGTGTGGATCTGGAGACATTACATTTTCACTATAAAGGGTCAGGGTGGATCTGGAGACATTATAAATTTTTACTATATAAGGGGTGGGAAGGGTGGATCTGGAGACATAACGTTTTCACTAAATAAATGAGAGGGTGGATCTGGGGACATAACATTTTCACTATATAAGGGGTGGGGAGAGTGGATCTGGGGACATAACATTTTCATTATGTAAAAAAGGGAGGGGGTGGCGGATTTAGAGAAATTATATATCTCATACCTTTCTTGACTGGTTGCCACCGACCTACTTATTTATATATATTTTTTACAGCAGCATGTTGTTTTATCTATATGTTCATAATCAGTACAAGAGCCTTCCCGTCGATCTGTAGATTTTCAAGCATTGTTACTAAGTCTACGATGCATAGAACCATAGATGTCAAACAGGATAGAAGTTGTCTTTTTCATATGACAAAGTTAACCACATAAATATACCCCTTAAAGATGAACATGTTAAAGTCGCATATAAAATAACACATACAGAAAACTAAATCGTGTCTGACACATAATTCATCCACATACTTATGTCTATCATGCAGTCATATCCAAAAACTTGGCCAAAGCATTCACATTTTATACATCAGTCATCATTAGGTTATTGAAGTTGCCACTTCCGCTGTTCTATTGATACTTCAGACATTTATCCTGTAAACTGAATTATATCGGACACAATTTTCATGTGCAACTCTCCATTTCCCGCCGTTCAGATCAGTTAAATTGCTCGAAAGCTTTTGCATTTTTGACATCAATCGTCTCTGTACACAAATAAGACGAGTCATTGGCTATCCTTACTGTGTGTGAGTCAACGTACTGTGTGTGACTGTATCCCTTATATTTCACCTTCGAGGGAAAGAAGACGAGTGGCTATCCTAGGGGTTAGCCCTATCAGATTCCCGAGCTGCTGACCCAGGTTCGAATCTTCAGTAGGGTGACAGTCGGGCAGGGCTTAGTAGCCGTGATGTGTGTGTTTTGTTTCTATTGTGGGGGTATTGTATTATATAGTATGCTCTTAAATGTGGATATCAATAGATAAATATTTTGAACAATGCATGACTGATTCGGGTTGTCTTCATAGAGAATTATACTTGCTGATGCAGGATTCTGCTATTTATGTTCTTTATTAAATATACTGTACATATTTTTACATAAAAGAACATTATAACCATGGAAATAAGATGTCTGAGAAAACCTGTAGGAGTGACCAGAAGAGATAAAATCAAGGACGACGTCATACGAGATAACGTCGGCACATAACCAATTCTAAATGACATACAAAGGCAGCAAATGAAATGGTTTGCCACTTGGAGAGAATACATTCCTGATGTTAAACCATACAAGGCATATACCAAAAGAGGAGAGGGACTTAAGCAAGAGGTAGACTAAGAACAAGATGGGAAGATAACACCAGAGAAACTCTACAGCACCACGGTGTGTCTATGGTCGAAGCAGCCAGAAGAGCACGAAGGAGGACGATATATCTCCCTGGACACTCGAAGAAGCTAAAGAGGACGTTAAGAAGAAGAAGAATTAAATATATCCTCTGTATACGATTGTTCAACTGATAATTATGACTGTGTTTATGTAACAATGTCGGCTCTGTGGCTAAGTCTATGCGAACGCTTCATAATGCCAGGGTGCCGGGTTCGATCCCAGCTGCGGGCCATGCGCCTTGCGTTGGTTTCGACAGTGCTATCAGGGGGTCGACCGTCCAGGGAGCAATGGCAAACTACTGGACGTAAATTTGTCTAGAAAAACCTCACAACAGCCAGGGGTTGGTTCTGCAACGTACTGTAAGGGATATGCAACTAACCTTATATAACAACATAGTCTTGTGTAGATTGCTAGATTTATGCTTGCACGAATATACTGTCCCATAAGTTTCCACACAGAAGAAAAATAATGATTTTTATTTCTA
>CAJHNH020001917.1:0-72500 GCA_905116865.2 Candidula unifasciata | reverse complement strand
ACTACCACTACTACTACTACTACTACTACTATTACTAACTACTACTACTACTACTACTACTACTACTACTACTACTACTACTACTACTACTACTACTACTACTGCTGCTGCTACTACTACTACTACTACTACCACTACTACTACTACTACTACTACTACTACTACTACTACTACTACTACTACTACTACTACTACTACTACTACTACTACTACTACTACTACTACTACTTATCCTTCTTCTTCTTTATCTTCAGGTGTCGAAGTAGATAAAAGGTTCACTTTTTTGCTCTTCTGGCTGCCTCGACCATAGACATATCGTGGTGGAGTCGAGTTTCTTTAATTTTATCTTTCCTTATTGTTCTTGTTCTACCTCCTGATATACGTCCTTCTGCTCTTGTATTGTTTGTCTGGTATGGCATGGCGTCACGAGACATTATCCAGTACTCGCCGGTAATATTTGCCTACGGAAAGTATTTCTTGATTAATGCATCGATCGCGGCACTCTTGTAAACCATAGCTGGTTTTAGGTGATACCAGAAGAAGAGGAAGAAGAAAGAAGTTTTTGTTCTGTGGTATACATAGGTAAACTTCCTCTGTTGCAAATAAAAATCGATTGCTTTTTTATGTCAACTGGTATCTTTCCACAATCAACAACGGAATTGGGTATGTAAATAGAAGGAGGATGGAAGGGAATTTTTAATTCTTAAATTATGTTTTGAATTGCTCTTATTTTATTGTGTTGATAACTTTGCAATTTAGAATAAAGGAATTGGAATAAAGAAATCAGGCTTTTTAAATCACAGAATGGACTCATTAAAGAATGAATTATTTGTGTGTATTTCTTGACTGGTTTCGTTGTTTTGAAATGCAGTTACCAGTGTGGCGGTTATGGGCTGTGTGTGTAGTTAAATAATCCCGAAATACTGGGGTCAGTGGTGCTGGAATAATCCTGAGGGTTGGGTGGGGGTGGGGGTGTAGATCCTTTGAATTCTCCACCCCAAGCAATTTATGTATGGCTAAGCCGACCCCTAACCATGTACAGACTTCACCTTTTTAAGTATTTGTATACACATTTCATATCACTGTGAATATATTATATGTTTATTTGTCATTCAGCAAGTAATAATAATGATTACAAAAATAATTATTAGTATTGTTTTGCACACTTAAACAAGGCATGTGCTGTTTAAGGCCGCTAGCCCCCTGTAAAATGGTAAAGGGGTTGACCCCCCTCCCCTCCCCGACCTCAATGTTTTCTTTGTGTCCGTGCCTTTGCTAGGATTAGAAAACAACTGCCAGCGAACAGGTAGGTAGCTGATCGTTTATTGTTTATTATGACAAAGTATGATAGGTGGTAATTTCAGCTACAATCAGAGATGCATTAGCAGTAGCAGCAGCAGCAGCAGTAGCAGTATTAGTTTTTGCTGTTAATTTGTTTCTGCTGCTGCTGCTTGTGACGATACGCTCGGTGACTGCAGAGTGTCTTTCCTCAACCTACTTGTATTTGTATGTATTTTAAAGTGTACAGAAATGAATGGATTTGGATACATCCTTAATCTAAGTAAGGCGACCTGAACAAACATTTAATTCTTCTGGACGGCTGGTGATATGTAACACTGAGACTCTTTCCCAGACGTTAAGTGTTAAGATACAGAGATAAGACTGACCAAGCTCAGACTTTGTGACTGAGATTTCAGATAATTATCTTCTAGCCAGACCTTTAGGAGCAGATAACTCAGGCTAATTGCCATTATCTCCCCCTGAGGTTACCCAAATTTAGTGCAGGCCAGATCGCCAATGGTCTGGTGGAGTTGTTAGCAAACAACCTGACAGGTTGAAGTAGGCTGGAGGTGTGACTATGTTTATTAACTTTGACCAGCTTGATTAAACCTGGAGAATGTGACCGTGGGAATTCAAACAATTGTACAGTCACTGACTGACAGCAAACAGACTTACCCATGGGAAGGAGCTGTGAGATCCTTGAATGAGAATGGTTTTAGGAATAATGTAGGAGGCGCTTAGAAAAGTTATAAAAGGGTGATGCTAGAACTGGTAAATGAGACTGCCATTTTCTGCCATCTGTTGGGCTTACAACCTAAGCTTGAGACAGAACTTTTGGCATTGTGTTTTCATTTCCAGTTTCCACATTGGGCAGGGACTAGTAGGCATCCATTCTTTGCCGACCGTCTGAGTGTAACGACCTGCTTGAAGCAGTGAGGACGACAAACTGGAAAAGAATAGGCCGAGAACTGTCCGACGGTGAATTCTCATACTAGGAGTTAAGTATATGTATAAACTGTTATCAGTAACACAAACTTCACTCTACTAGCCTAAACAAGTTCATTTTATTTTGGTTGGATTTATCCAATAAATCTGGTTCATGTTGTTATAAAATAGTTGAGTAAATTGTGTACTTAAGTTCAAGTGTCTTTGTGCCAATTATTTTACCTCAGCTCACAAATATTTAAATCACTTGATGGGGGCTTTTAAGTAATGCCAGGAGAGGAGAAAAAACGGAGGGGTTAACTGTGTATCTTGATTATATCACATTGGGTTTATCCTGATATCTATCTATCCCTCCTTCTACTCCTGTGGATACAAGTACAGCAACTTTCATTTCATGGAACGAGCCACTCGCTGTATTCTTGGCTATCCAGGACTGTCTAGGATCAACATAGCTTAGATATTAGTCCAGTTTCTCACGTGGGTGGGCATTGTTAAGGTTCAAACCCACACCCTCACTATATCAGTGTATTTACCCACGTGGGCTCGCGACACTGCTGCTGCTGTTGTTGCTGTCGTCGTAATATACTTTATGTTTTTTTTTTTATTATTATTATTGTAAATTTTGCATTCTTGTTTCATGTTAATTCGCGTTTGAACGTCACTCCGTCCTCCCTTTTCTTTCCTGCCAGGTGCTACGTGAAAGGAGCTGCCAGTCTGCGATAACACGAATCTCAACCTAAAGGACAACTGGGCAAATTCCATATTCCTCCAGAGTAGTTATAGTTGGAGCAGCCGTCTTGGCTTCTTCAGCCTGATGTAGGCTGTAGTTCTATGTGGGTTGTTGGTATTTTTCTGCCTTTCTATACAATAATGTTATAAGGTGACCGCTACTAAGTTACATAGGATGTCCGTCTAAGTATGGAACGTTTCTTTGTTGTTGTTTTAAACCACCACCCCAGCTGTTGTTGGGAGCCCTCATTTAAGCTTACGGTTGAACTGGGTTTCTGTGAAATTGTGACCGGGTTATTCCTATCCGAATGGTGGCACTTCATAAGGTTTGTATCGCTCGTTGTGCATCAGGCGGATGGGAGACACAGAGACTGAACTAGCAGAATTCATGATTACAAATCACGCAATTGTCTCTCCTAAAACACACACACACACACACACACACACACACACACACACACACACACACGCGCACACACACATGGATAATAGAATCTTCATTCCTATTTTATGCTATTGCTGCCTAACGTGCACAGTGAATAAGGCTCTAGAACAGAAAATAATGTTGTGAGGTCACTAACAACGCAAGAAGGCCTGGGTTACGAATACCAGCATTAGAGAGAGAGTTGAAATAAGATCGTGTCTGAAATATATTGACAGTAAAAGAATGAAATGGTTCGGCTGTGTAGCGAGAATGCGGCAAGATCAAACTGCATATACGATTTTTTACAGTAGAACATCTGAGAGGAAGGCAAGAGGTAAACCAAAGATGGATAAATGGTGTCGGTGAAAACTGCAAAAAGATGAACTCATCCATCATCACCTATGCCATTCGAAAAGCGCAAAACAAATGCATAAAACCACCACACTCGGATACAACCTGGTATCAGCGAGACGACAAAACAAGAAAAAGAAGAAGAAAAAGAAGAAGAAAAAGAAGAAGAAAAAGAAGAAGAAGATGATGATGAAGACGAAGAAAACGAAGAAAGGAGTTAGTTAGTTAGTTGGGTTATCATCATTGCACTCCGGACATGTCCATAGGTGCTCAGATCCTCCCCTCAGTATGAACCCCAACGTCCGATGGCTAATAGTACCAGTTCTATGTTGATTAACAAGTCTTCTGACGTGTCCGGTGTGCGTCTCGTTTTTTGCTGTGCCGATCTTAATTCCCAAGTCTGCCATTCTGGCGAGTGATGTGGATTCACTGCCACCAAAGTCCTCTATCCTTCCCATTTCTCTGAGGGCATTGATAATATCAGCATGATCCATAGGCCGACCGTCGGTAGTGATAGCGGATCCAGCCAACCTGTCAGCTCTTTCATTTCCATCGACGCCTGCGTGTCCCGGAACAAAAATAAAGGTGACTCCACGCACAGTGGACTTCTGAATTGATTCAAACCATTGTCTTCGCACTGAACCTGCCTGAACCCTCCGGATCATACTCATTGAATCACTGAGTATACATATGCGGGTGTATTTTTGTGTTTCAAGCCAGGCAAGCGCTTGCGTCACTGCCATCACCTCCATCGTCATGCTGCTGGTTGTCATGGAGAAGGCGCCGTTGGCTTCTTTGACTGTTCTGCCCGCTGAGCGTGCTTTAAATGCCCATGCGCTTCTTCTTTGGCGTATAACGGATCCATCTGTATAGATTAGTGCATCTGCTTCGTCTGAAATTTCACCGATGAGAGCGTTGACCTCTGCATTAACAGCAACAGGATGAAGAAAGAAGTGTTGTATGGTAATGTAGCAAAGCATGGGAATCACAACCTATGGCGATGGCGACTGCAACATGACTATCGCATTAGGGAACGTCTTCCGCGATTAGATCATGGGATGTCAAGACCATTGTTGCCATAGAATGAATCGTCTTCTTTGTTCCCTGGTTGTAAGCTCCGACTGAAAGTCCTAGTTGTTCGTTCACTTAAGAGTCTGGCTTTGTGCCAGGGCCTGAGTTTTGCTGTACGTCCGTTTAAATGCCTTATTTGTGTGCAGTTGGTTGTTCTTTGCCGCTCGGGCAACTTCTTCTTCTTCTTCGTGATCACCAGCTGTAAGCTAAGCTCCGAAAGAAAGTCCTAGCTGTTCGTCCTTTTTTGGATTTTAATCGTGTTCCAGAACTTGAGTGTTGCGTGCACGTCCGTTTTACAGATTTCGCTTATTTGTATGCATATTGATGGTTCCTTGCCACTCAGGCACTTTGATTTAGAAAGAAACCTCTTAATCTGTCTTTGGAAATATTTAAACTAATCTGTGATATCTTCTTTCAGTCTTGATATCTGCATGTAAAATCAATAAAGAATCTTTAGTTTGTTGAGTGGTGAGCTAACAACTGACATCACTGCACTAGGGATATTTCCATAAGCGTTCTGTCCTCGTCTTCAGCAGCCAGCGAAAAGTTCTGATTCCGATGGTGCTGTAGCAGATTGATTATTTGCCTTTCCTCTGAGTGTAGAGTGTCGACCAGATCCGCTGGTCACACCCAGCCTTAACATTCTCTCCAGTCCATAATAATCGATTCGTACATCTGTATCGTTCACTTGCTAGCAAAAAGCCTTGACCACGTCTAGCTTGCCATCCATAAATTCATCACCCACTGGTGTAGAACCAACCAGACTGCCAGCCTGTTCATATTCTAACACTCCTCCATATCTAATGAAAATATCCAAAGAACGATAACTATCCTGTGCCTCTAAATCTATACTTGCCACGGTGCACGTAATTTGCCTGTCTTCCACTTTCTGAACACGCGTTGTGAGTCGGTTAAAAATCACGACATGTGTGTACAGCTGGTTTTCAAGCCAACCGATGTATGAGATCAAATGGACAGGGCAACAGAATGGAAAAAGAATCACAGACCCATACACTGAAAGATTAATTTTAACGTAGTGTATCGACTCTGGGAGATATTTAACACTGAGGGGGGAAAACAGAGACAGACTTTTAATTAGGTTGCAGCAGGTACTATAAACATTGCAAATCTTCGTTGACTACTGAAGAAGGGGACGAGGCACGAGTGGCAATGTCCCGAGTATAATGATCTCAATTCTTGATTTATTAATTCAAGCCATCGGATAGCTCTTGTTCTTGTGGTGTGGCGGTCACTGTGATCGCCTCCAGAATCTTGTTGATGAGGAAAACAATAAAAGGGCTACTTCCGTTTTCGGTTTTACAAGAACCCTATAATAATCTATATGCACTTTGATCTGTGTTCAGTAGCTGTGCTGTAAGAATAGTTAAAGTTTGTGTTTTAGCTACTAACTCAAGCCTGAGTCAGAAGAATCTCAGTGCAGTGCACGGACTCAGTAGCACCGGCGAGGATCTTGAAATATTTTGAGTGGATTTTAAACTCTAAATTTTACCCGAGCGGCGTTTGTAGGCTACTCTTTTCGATTTCCAACTGCCAAAGCCAAAGTATTGCATTGCTAGTTCATAGCACCGCAGTAAGACTGTAATTGTACAGATGGGATAATGTTTCAGCCTGCAGGATCAGCTGAAATCATTCGTTCCCATCAGAAGGACGATAACTTCTTAAACACGCTTAGATCGGCCACTACCGATGTTTTTCAAAGAATTGCAGGTACTCAAGCGCTTTACTGGGAAAGTGCTCATTTAATTTCAATAAAATAAATTATAGTTATTATTTGATTAATATTAGAAGAATAATATTAATAATAATGTTGTTGTTATTTACACATGAAATAATTTATAAGACGGATACATTTATTATGTGTTATAGTATTAAGCGTGTGCATTTTTTTAAAGTATATTTTTTAATTTATCTACCTGTGTAACAATAGCTGTATTCATTGTTATTATTTTAAAAAAAATAGGTGTATTGTGTATTTATTCTGTTTATCTCGTAGGACCCAGATCTTGGATTCAGTGGAGGAGGCATGTTGATATTGTAGCAGAGCTAGCCTATTTTTTTCTGACAACACTATCAGGTACTGTATGAGCACTGTGGAAGAGTTAAGTATGGTCTGTATGAGGTCAATAGGGATCGAATTTGTACCTTTTTTTTTAACTTTACAGGTAAAATGCTAAAAGTTTGTTCCGTGAAGTCTTAGGCTTTCACGTTTTCTAGACTATGACGTATAAGTTGTGATGGTTAGTTTACCTTTTTATCAGTGTTTTTTTTTCTTTCTATCAGTCCCATAGATTATCTGATATTCAATTTAACTCTTTCACCCTGTGAATGCTAAAAATAAAAAGGGAGTCATGAACCCTTAGGTATTTCCAAAACAAAATTCTTAAAGAACCTATTACAAAGGTCGCTGAAATGTGAAAACATTTATTCATCTACACGTTTGATTTTGTGTATGAAGTATTTAAATATATATAAAGGAGAAATTAGCAGACATGGAAAGATAGAAGCAGTACAGGGAATACATTTCCCAGGCCGTAATCAAAAAGCCGACCGTCCAGAAAACAATGGCAAACTACTGGATGTAAATTGCCTAGAGAAACCACACAACAGCCAGGGGCTGTTAGGGTTGGTTCTGCAACATCCTGTAAATGATACGCAACTAACTGTTCATCCGCTGCCAAAAGAATCACTTGCTGTATCCTTACAACATCTAGCTTGTCATACATCAGTTCACTACCAAGTGATACAGAACCAGCCAGTCTATCTGTTTGTTTGTTTTTTAACACACCGGCATGACCTGAAGAAAATATCCAAAGGACGCTACTACGGGGACCTTAGAAGCACTGCTTGCCACTCTGCATGCATGGAACATACCTGTCTTCACCTTTCTCAATGTGTCAGTTACAATTACATATGTGTACACCTGGTTCTCAAGCCAGCAATAGACTGCTGTGACTGCCTCTACCTCCATTCTCAAACTAGATGTAAAAATGTTGACTTAGTGTACACTGATGTAAATGTTAATTATAAAGATAATGCTTGTTAGGGTTTTTGTCATGGGTCGGCTTGGTATGTTTGCTACGAGCTTTGTAGAACCTGCTTGTTTTTGTTAACTCTTTTGACACCAGAGGATGATTTAAGTTAGAGTTCAGTTAATGTGTGATGCATTTTTTGGTAAATAAAAATTTAAGCCATCATATCTTTTTCATTTGTCAGTTTTTGTGTTTTATTATTCACCTCACAGTCCGGTATTGTTTCAGAACTTCAGACGGTTGGGGAGGAGTATGTAAACATTATACAGACAGATAAGTCACTGAAAGCTTTGCCACCACGATGGGTAAGTGTATATTTGTGGTTACATGTTTAACTGAAATATGCTGTCTTCTGTGTCTTTTTATCTGACTTAGTTTACTCTTCTACCCTGGAATGTAGAGGTTTGCCAGAGAGGTTCTCCAGACTTCTCTATTTACAGGTTTCTTTTTGGCTATGTTCTATACCAGATGAGAACTGGCACAGAGGTAGAGACCTATCTCATCCTGTTGCCAATTTTTCTTTTCCTAAGAAACCCTCGGTTTATAGCCTGGAAAAGACTCCCAGCTGCTGCTTTTGGAGTAGGTAACTCAGCTTTAATGCTTCCTTTCTAGTCTGTTTTATCTCAAGTTATTTGAACTGGTTGACCTGCTGTAGTGCATATTCGTCCCAACATGATCTGATATTTCTACTCCTCACTTAAGATCACAATTGTTTTAGTTTTGGAGATACTGATGGTCATCCTTGTCTTCCAGAGTTCTTTGAATTTTTATTAGTTTTCAGATGTTCTGTAACACACCAACACATAGTTTATCAGTGAGGTGTGTCTGTCCATATGACCTTAAATATTATTAAATTGGGTAGGGCTGTGAAAATTTAACAAATTTAAAAACGAAGTATCATCCAGATATTCACTGCAGCATCTTTAACTCTTTATTGTCATTGTATTCTTTAAAGCTGAGCTGAACTTTGTTTTTGAATTGTTTTCCAAACCTTTGTAAACTTGTTTATGATTTCTACACTGGGCCTTCTAGAGGGAAAGAGGATGAACGAGTAGACCACCTGGCAGATATTGCAATCAATAGAGGTACCTTGGGGTGGCTGCTGCATCAGAGGGCTAAAGATGCCTGTGTATACCCAATGTGCAGAGACCTTGATTACGATAACATATTATGACACAGCGTAACGTTTCATTTTTTTAAGGTGGTAAGGTAGCCAGTCTCACATCAACACCAAATAGATTTCCCTGTATGGGTTCCGTCCAGTGCCCTATTGTAGTTGAAACAAAGAATAGACTCACTCTACCTTAACAAGCATGTAGTAAGCGTAGACCTGAAAGTTAAAGTATATCTGCCTGAGATATGAGTAACCAGCAGTCTGCATACAAGTGAGCCAGATCTGTAAAACGAGTGTGCACGTAAAACTGAAGCTCTGGAACAAAACTAAAGTCCAGAAATAGACAAACAACCAGAGCTTTCCGCTGAAGTTTACAGCCGGTAAATGGAAAGCAGAAGAAGTTTAGTAAATTCAGTGTTGTTACCCTATTCTTTGTTTACCTTATAGGCATACCACATGGCATTTTCTTTAGTATTTATTTATATCTGGGAGCCACAGTAACTTAGAGGGGAGATGCTTGCCTGCCAGTCTCAGAGTCTGGGTGTCAAATCCACCTTTTTAATAAAAACTAGTCCCACATAAAGTAATCATGTCAGACTTGCTGAACATGCTTCAGAAAATGGTAACAAGTAGAATATGCTCTGAAGGGGTATAGAGCATTTGAAAATCACACTTAAACCTCCTTAACCTGGATCTATACACCTAGGCCCAAGTGAAAGGTGATAAATGAACGGACCAGCTGGCAAGCAGTGCACCAACACATGTGGGAAGAAACATGGGCAGAGATGATATCATTAACTCTGTACAGGCTAGTTAAAGTTAGTTGTACAGACTAGGCTAGTGGGTAATGACTAATCTCTGATACTGATATGACAGTGTGCCAAGGAAGTAAAGCGTGGTGAAGCACAACTATGTCAGCTTGTGAGGATAAGATGTGAGATATTATAACCAGCTCCTCATGGTAACAGTTAGTAGAAGTACCTGGGATTAGCTACTGCATCAGAGGACTGAGCACGCATGGGGATTCCAAATGTGCAGTGATGTTGATCACAGTAACAAAACATTTTATCAGAAGTGACCTTGGATCCTATGTTGACCCAGCCTTAAATGGGCACCAGGAAATATCCAGAGAAGTAAAGGCAGGGGGTCTAATGTTGACCAGATTACCCATTCACTGCCAACTAGTCTATACAAATATAGGTCTGGCACTGTATGTCCGATGTGACAAGGGCATGAAAAAGAACCTTTACTGAGTGTTTACTTTATTTGCTTTTTTATTATTATTTTGATAGGACTCTGTGTTTCCTTTCTCCTGTTTTGTTTACTCAGAGAAGAGCACTGATGGTCATCTTGCAAGTGTGTGCTCCACATATTCTACAAGCCACACTGGACAAATTGGAACGACATGTGCGAAGTTCAAGTCGGCTCTCACTGAAACCTGCCACAAAAGAGACAATACTTCGCATCATTCCACTCATTCGGAAATTAATAACAATCATACACAGAGTTCACCTGACTGTTTTCTACATGGACGGCATCTTCTATCATTTAGCCAAACGAATAGCCGGAGTACATTATGTAAGTGCAGTTATCTATTTCTGGTTATAATTTTAATATATGTGTTTTTATGAAGATTCATTGGACAGTAGGTTACTTCCTAATCGTCAGATACCCTAATATAACAATGTTATGAGGCTGAGTAGTGTTTCTGGGATTTGCTTCTATTGAATTCTCAATTCAAGGGGTGTTAGTATTTTAGTACCTTGTCCTTGTAAATCTGAAAAATATATATAAATTTGTTTCTTTTTTTTTGGGATATTTTAGTATCTAAATATGTGCACATAGATTTACTTATTGTTCTCACCAACACCACCCTCCCCCCCCCCCCCCCCCCAATTCTTCCATCCCCTCCCCCCAGGTCGCTGTGTGTGGGTTTCAGGGGTTCATTTTGGAGAACAAAGAGTGGATGAACAGTAGGACTTTCCAGTTTGTAGTCAGTGAACGCATAGAAGAAGTTTTCTTACAGTGGAGCACACACTGTCAGTCAACTCCAGCCATCACCCTGTCATTGTTTGCAGTCCACCCCATGTCATCTCTTTTTTCACCTCATTTTCAAATTTTCTCCACCCAGTAATTTATTTGGTCTGCCTTTAAATTTCTCTAATTATGTGGGTTCCTACACAAGAACATTCTAGATATTTTGTTGTCTTGCCACCAGATATGTGCACACAGCTAAAGTTTTACAACTCTTTCTGTGTAATCTGCCAACTGTTTGTAAGCAGCTGTTGTTTTTGTGTATCAGTCATTGTATCTTAAACATTTGATCTAAACCTGCCAAAAAATCTGGCTTAATATTTTTTCACCCAGCATAATATACTTAGCAATGAAAATACTCATGATTTTTCTCTATGAATATTGTTCCATTTAGATATGTGCTGTAAAAAGTTTGGAATTTCTGTAAAAGTAAAGCTGTTTCTCATAAACATGTGCATATGTTATTTCTATGCAGACAGAGTAACTGCCAGGTGTTTTCTGGAAAAACAAGGTGCTGCTTCTCTTGATAAATTATCTAAAATTTACCAATGAGTACCATTGCGTACTGCCATTTTAAAAAGCCCTGGTAACTACATTTTAAAGTTGAGTTACATAATTCATTGTTAGAGAGGATGATATAAACAGAGTTACAGTCATTATTATAGAGAGTGATGCCATAGGCAAAGTTACAGTCTTTATTATAGAAGATGATGCTGTAAACAAAGTCTTTATTTTAGAGGATGATGCTACATTTTCAGTCTTCAATATAGGGCATGTGGTAAACATATAGTCTTCAGTATAGTAGATAATGGGAGTCGCCGTGGCCGAGCGGCTAGAGGCTCACCTCGATCGGAAGGTCGTGGGTTCGCTCCCTAGCGGAACCCTACTTTTTTCAAAAATGACCTTGGCTCCGAGTCGACCCAGCCTTGAGTGGATACGGGGTGCAGTCCCGAGAAGTAAAGGCGGCCGGCGTGATGCTGACCCCATCACCCATCTTGTGTCGATTGGTCTATAAAATATAGGTCTAGCCATATACGCCAAAGAGAGTGGAAGAGGGTCCCTTACTTTTAACTTTTTTTTATATAATGCTATGAATAAAGTTACACCACCTGTGTCATAGAAGCTAATACTATAGTTAGCACTATGCTTGGTTGGTTAGTTGCGTATCCTTAACAGGACGTTGTAGAACCAACCCCAGCAGACCCTGGCTGTTGTGTGGTTTCTCTAGGCAAATTTACATCCAGTAGTTTGCCATTGCTTTCTGGATGGTCAGCCCCCTGATACCGCTGTCGAAACCAATGCAAGGCGCATGGCATTACGAAGCGTTCGCATTGACTTAGCCACAGAGCCGACACTATGCATGGTAGCCACCATTAAATCATAATTCATCATCCTGTTGTGCCATATTATGTCATGTAGGGCTCACAATCTATTCCTTCATTTCCTTTCTATCTGCTGCGATCAGTTTAGTATCACAGATGGAATCCAGTCCAGCATCTTTGGCCTCTTTTATCAGCATTCTTCTTAGGGTTTCTTTTTGGGCATCTTTGCCTCTTTAATCTCTTTATTTTTCATGTTAATGCCTGTTTGGTGATCTCTGCTGGTTTCTTCTCAGGATGTGTCCAGTGTAGTGCCAGCTTCTGTGTCTTATAACTGTTGCTGCAGAAGGCTCAAAATGGACTTATATGGCATCAGTGGATACCATGCATTAGAATCATGCAAGGAATCACGTGGATATACTGTTCTGGACATTCAGGAGTGCGAGGAAATGAAAGAGCGTATTTTCTGGCTACAAAACCAAAAGCTACGGGAACACTCCTACCGGACAAGGGAGATATTCTAAAGACCATATATGAACAACTTTTGACAGAAGACTCGAGATTAGATGAAATAACATAGGCAAGAATGTGTGAACAAAGAATTAAGTGTGGGTCCGGCAAGGAAGGACAGATGAGAGGAAGAAAATGATGTGTATAATTTGTGTGCTGTGGGAACAGTTAGCATCTAAGACATAAGACATTTTCTGTGGGAGACAAAGCATTCATGGGTATGCCTAGTGTGCTATGATGTTGATTCATAAATTATAACTGCAGATACCAGTGGTTGCCTAGACATTTCTCTTATTTCTTCACTCCTGTTGAATTCATCCCATTTTATTTTTGTTTGTTTTTGAATGCATTTAACTTTTGTTCTATGTCTTTAGTCATGCTAGAGATTTATGTATGTGATTGCTGTATACATTTCATTGTCATTCATTTTTATAAGCCAGTTTTTCCTTCCTCTACAGGTTCAATATATGTCCAGAGATCGAAGCCATAGTTCTGTGCAACCATTTAAGATTCTTGGCTACTTGTCTGTTTTCCAGTTAATTTTGTCCTTGCTTCTGCATCTGGTTTATTTAGTACTTGCCTTCAAGAACCAAAAACAGACATCCCAGACTTCAGGCTTTCACAGGTGAGATATTAATTCTTCAAGTGTTTAATTTTTTTTAGAAAAGGTCAGAACTTAAGCCATGCCAGGTAGAGTGTTGAGTAACAGGCGCAGTAGCCAGGGAAAATAGTATAGAAATAATTCTCATGAAAAAAAGTCACATGATTTATGAATTCCATGGACAAAGAGAAGAGAAATGCTGACGTCCTAAAAGATCTGAACATCAAAGAAGATTGTCTAGTAAACAGCTTCTTGTCTCGGGAACTAAAATAATCTGGCCATTTCAAGCGCAACTGAGAATTGGAAAAAATAATAGCAGAAGGCATGGTACCAAGAAAGAGGAGTAGGGTCTGACCAGCACAAAGATGGGCACAGGATATTAGTGATACCTTGGTTAGGGAAATGCACTAGGGGAAGAGACTGAATTTCTTTCAGGCAGACCGTGATGAGAGCGATGTTCTGCAAAGTACCTGCTACATGAGGATCTTGATCTATGAGTAACAGTGTAAAGTATGCTACAGCTGGTAATCTGGTAATCCTAGTTTCAGATTTATAGCAAACGGATCACCCCACAGATGCGCCGCTCCTGTGCCAACGAAAAACAAACGCAGCTCACAGTGTCGCGCCATGCACTCAACTCAGAAGCTGGGCGACGAAACTACATCCTTCTAGTCTCCAAATGGAGCAAAAATGCAACGGCCACCGTCTGGCTAAAAAAAAAAAATTATTTGCCACGGCTTTTAAAAAAAATAAAAAAGGTGGCCGTACCTAGCGTCCATTTTGACCGGAAGAATTATATGAGGGTTAATAAACGGTCACCCCAGCAGTACCCTCATTATTAGCTGGGGAAGGGACTTAGGACATTATATCCACCAGCAGGCGTCGCCCCTATAACGACCTGCCTGCCATCGTTAACGACTGTTCACCCAACAGCCATGCAGTTCTTTGGCACGAAGGAGACACCTTGAACTTGGGTTTCGTACTGCCGACTCCCTACTAAGATGTTATTTTATGTTTTGTTATACTATGCTACAGCTAGCATGGTTTGTTGGCACCTTTCCGTCTTTCCATATGATAATCTAGATTGTTTTGTAGGGAAGGGTCATGGTTTTGTAGGGAAGGGTCATGGTTTTGTAGGGAAGGGTCGTGGTTTTGTAGGGAAGGGTCATGGTTTTGTAGGGAAGGGTCATGGTTTTGTAGGGAAGGGTCATGGTTTTGTAGGGAAGGGTCGTGGTTTTGTAGGGAAGGGTCATGGTTTTGTAGGGAAGGGTCATGGTTTTGTAGGGAAGGGTCATGGTTTTGTAGGGAAGGGTCGTGGTTTTGTAGGGCATGGTGAGGGTAAGTTTGACTAGCATCTTAGACAGAAGAAAACAGTTATCCTCATCACCATCAAATACCTTGCCAATTGCCATGGACGATCATGCCTGTCCACAATCTGAGATGTTCAACAGCTTGTGTCATTCAGTTTGTATGTCAACACCTTTCCATGCCATGACAAAAGGCTATCAAGAATCTTCTTGCATTGTCTTTGTCTATCTCTTTTTCAAAGATCTTACCAGTGGTCATAGATTTGATAAGATTGGCACCTTTCCAGACAATAGTGTTGTATTACGCCGTGAAGAGGCAAAGCACTCACTGCCCATGGCAATGGCGAATGTGACTAGCAACACCCCTTCTCCGCCTCGTTAAGAAAAGTCTTTCTACAATTATAGCATGGAATTTCAGGACCATTGTTGTTAACATTTGTGTTTAGTCTGTTTCTTCTCAGACGCTTAGCTCTCATCCTTCCTGCAATCATTTCCTCATTTCTTTCTTCATTCTCATTCCCTTCCTGATGTGTCGCCTCCACACAACAAGGTTCATGGCATTTTGTTCCTATGAGTCCACCTCAGTACCTGTATCTTCTTCTTCTTTGCATTCACTGCTGTCAGCTTCAGCAGAAAGTTCTGGTTGTTTGCCCACCTCTAAATTTTAGACTTGTTTCAGAACATGAGCTTTGCATGCACATTCGTTTTACAGATCTGACTTATTCCTGATTGAATAACCATCTGGCGATAACCAGGTGCATCGTTCCCAGCATGGAGTATAGCTTCTTCGCTTTCGTGAAATATCTGGGCTCTTGTCACATATCCTAGGAAGGTTCTTTCATTGTCACTTAAATTTTGTTGGTCTAATTGTGAGTCTGAATGCTTTGATGCGTTCCAACATTGTTTTTGACCCATGTATATGGTCTGGAAAATTGTCATGAAACAACTGTATGTCATCTAGGTAATGGATGTTATCAGCACGTGACTGAACCAACATTCTAATGAGCGTAGTGGATGGAGCATTGGTCAAACCAAATGTTAAATATCAAAATTGCATTAAACCACAAAATTCAGTGCGAAATGCAGAATATTTATTTGATTCCTGGGATAAAGGAATTTTCCAATATCCTTTAGCTAAGTCCAGGTTCCTAAAATACCTAGCTATTCCCATAGAATTAAACAAATCTTCCATATTCGGTACACTTTCCGCATTGACAACAGTAACCAGATTCAATTTATGGAAGTCAATACAATTTTGGATCAATTCATCTTTTTTCCAAACAACAATCATAGGAAATTAATACAGGGAATTTGACGGTTTAACAATACGCATTTTTACCATATCATTTATTTCCTTATCAACTGCAGTTTGATAATGCACGTATTGCATACGGCTTGATTCTAATAGTAGGGTGGACTAACAACTCTATCTGATGCACTGCTTCTGTGGTCATGCCTGGTATGTCAGACAACATACTGTCGAATGTGGCTAGCATCTGACTACAGTATTTCTGTGGAATGGCATTGGATATTTTCATGTCATTCTAGGACTCTTTGGGTACCAGATGTGGCAGATGCATTAGGAGTATGTCAGCTTCCTCCATAGCTTCTTTAATTACATGGCAAAACTCTAGTATGATCAAAGCAGCCACAAGAGCAAGAAGAAGAACCTGAGATCTCTCTCGACACCCAAGTGGTAAAAATGGAAGAGAAGAAGAAGAAGAATCATCCGCCTCCACACCCTTAGACTTCAGCTAGACCTAAGGAACCTCTCCCAAGCACAGTGATGTCACTTCAGAATTACTTCAATTTTCTGTGTGGTAATTAACGCAGGTGTGTTTCTATTTTGGTTTAAATTAGTAACACAGAGTGCGAACAAGATTCTGTAGGATTCACACCAAGTGAGAGATGTCCCTTTGTGTCTGGAGAGGCGGAAGAGAACCACACTGACTCCTTGTGGGCACCTGTACTGCTGGTCATGTATACATGAGTGGTGCCTGTCTAAAGTAAGTTGCTGTGCTTATTTCCAGCTGTTGGTTGTGTTATTGCTCAGGCAGAGGTTGGCACTGGGGATGTGTATCTTGTAGAATTTGATTTTTTTTTTTTTACTGTGGCATTTAAGGTAAAGCTTTTTATGACAGATACTGCTGCTGTGGCATGTTAAAACCTCACTTTGTTTCTTATCGTGAGTCATTTTATTCAAGACATCTTCTTTACTCTTTTTATCCCTAGGGTAGTCTCCTCATTTGTCTATAAAACCACACCTCTGAAGCTTCCAAGTAATTTTGCCCTAATAGTTCAGGATTCATAGCCACATGGCTAGTGTTGTCACCAAGTACTATGCAGGTTATTAGTTTATCTTTGTCCCTGACAGGACAAAACTCTACAGCCTTGACAATGATTTGAACCTGGGTCTCCTAGAGATGAATGGTTAGCCATATCTATTTTTATAGACCAATCAGCACTTGTTATATGTTGTGGTCATTATTATACAGACCGC
Organism: Candidula unifasciata; assembly: GCA_905116865.2. Classification (NCBI taxonomy): domain Eukaryota; kingdom Metazoa; phylum Mollusca; class Gastropoda; order Stylommatophora; family Geomitridae; genus Candidula; species Candidula unifasciata. Next base: position 55,264 of record CAJHNH020001917.1, on the reverse strand, counting down.
CCTTACTTCCTGATACAAACCCCATTTTTTAAGCAGTTTCACATTGTTTTGCGATATGCTGACATGACAAAACACAGTGTATAGATTTCTTTTTTGTCTTCTTACAGCAAGAATGCCCATTGTGCAGAGACCAGTTTCCACCACACAGATTGGTTGTCCTGCAGAATTTTGACCCAACATAAAACAAGCATCAGACAGGGAACCACAAAGAGCAGTGTTATACAGATACAGCGGAAACACAAGCAGAGGTTGACGACACAGAAGATGGAACACAGAAATATCAGAGACACTGAAAAGTACTTTATACAAAGAGAACAGAAGGGCCTGCTCCAGAGATCTCTTCTTGATGTGATGCCGCGAGGCATTCCAAGAGTAGAGAAAATAAGAAGATAAAACAAGCATAACATTAATGGTTGTGTTGGCTATTCATTGGTTACATCCGGAGTATGGGTTGTTGCATTCTTCTTCATTACTTCCCCTTTACTGCTTCAGGTGTTGAGGGATATAAAGTTCTGGTTCTTACTTTTCTGGCCACCTCGACAAGACAGCTCCACTGCAGCATTGTAGAGAAGATCCCATTTCATGCCTTAGGCACATTGGGCATATGGGAAGAGCATCCCATATTTTTACAGACCAATCGGCACTTGGTGGGTAACGTGGTCAGCATTACGCCAGCTGTCATTACTTCCCCAGGACAGCCATCCTGGTACCCATTTTAGGCTGGGTCAATCTGGAACGCCCAATGATTTAAAATCCACGCAGCCAGCAGTGGGTTTCAATCCTGGTGCGTTGAAATTACGAGTCGGGCTCGCAACGCCTAAGCCATGGACGCTGCTATTGTGGAGAAGGCACTTGACTAATTAATATATAAAGTGAAAGAGATATTTCTTCTTCTGTCCTTTATCACCCAGCGGAGCATAGGCCCTCAACCACTCACACCATCATCCTGTTCTTTGCTACCATGTGCACTTCACTCTGTCTTTTCAGCTTCACTCTTTTATTCCCTTCTCCGTGTTTTTTTAAATTCCTATGCCTTTGTGGGGTCCATGTAAAGCCCTTTTAGTTATATTGTTCTCATGTTTGCTCAATATGTAGGAGATATTACCTAAAACTTATTAAACTATTTTTTTAAAAATGAATTTATTTGTTATTGAATTTCATTGGATTGTAAAAATATTATTTGTTCTTTCTTTGTGAAACTTGATAGAGTCTAAGTGTTTTTTTTTGTGTGGCAGAGACCGCCATTCCTACACTGGACTTAACAGTCAGAGTACAGTTACCAAAAATGGCAACACAGTCCCCAGGACTGACGGTTAGCTGCTTTTTTTTTTCTTTTGTTCATTTACCAACTGATTGACTTCTTTTGCATCTTCTTCTTTTTCTAAAGTCTGATGTGTTGTCCTAAAAGGTGCAGATATTGCAGCCTAACTGTACACCAAAACACAAGGGAAGTGACCTTTTCGCAAACAACATTTTAAACAAAGGCATTCTTGTAATTCTCTAAACATACACCTCAAGAAAGCAGAGGAATAGAAGATGTAGAAGAAATGCGGAGTCTTGGTAAGTTTTTGTAGAAATCTGGGGTTTAAAACCTAGGACCATCGAGCGGACAGGCAAACCTGCTAACTGCTGCGATATTGTTGCCCCTCAAGTCGCACACATTTTTATTTAAATCAGACATTTTGCATGACAGGTTATCAAGGCAATAAAAATGCAGATGACACAACCAATGAGGAGCTAATTGACATCATGATGGTGTCGCTGTGACTTCACAATTACTAAAAAAAAGGCGTTCCTCAGCCTTCCAATCCCACAAATGTTTTTAAAAAACTTAATCATAACGGACCCATCTACACGCTGTGCAGTCACATAAAGTACCAAAGCTGTTATATAAGCATAACAGTGACTACACCTGAACAACAGCAGGGGGGGGGGGGGGGGGCGAGTCACAGGTACGGTTAAAGAAGAACACTAACAGCATTTATTCCACAATGTAAATGCTGTGAATGTGTGTGACATGGGTCATGCGAGTGTTGCATGGAAAGAGGTGTGGGTTGGTGTGAAAATTCCTGGTGTATGTGTGTGACATGGGTCATGCGAGTGTTGCATGGAAAGAGGTGTGGGTTGGTGTGAAAATTTCTTGTGTATGTGTGTGACATGGGTCATGCGAGTGTTGCATGGAAAGAGGTGTGGGTTGTGTGAAAAGCTTGTGTATGTGTGTGACACATGCGAGTGTTTGCATGGAAAGAGGTGTGGGTTGGTGTGAAAATTCCTTGTGTATGTGTGTGACATGGGTCATGCGAGTGTTGCATGGAAAGAGGTGTGGGTTGGTGTGAAAATTCCTTGTGTATGTGTGTGACATGGGTCATTTGAGTGTTGCTTGGAAAGAGGTGTGGGTTGGTGTGAAAATTCCTTGTGTATGTGTGTGACATGGGTCATGCGAGTGTTGCATGGAAAGAGGTGTGGGTTGGTGTGAAAATTCCTGGGTGTATGTGTGTGTGACATGGGTCATGTGAGTGTTGCATGGAAAGAGGTGTGGGTTGGTGTGAAAATTCCTTGTGTATGTGTGTGACATGGGTCATGCGAGTGTTGCATGGAAAGAGGTGTGGGTTGGTGTGAAAATTCCTTGTGTATGTGTGTGACATGGGTCATGTGAGTGTTGCATGGAAAGAGGTGTGGGTTTGGTGTGAAAATTCCTTGTGTATGTGTGTGACATGGGTCATGATGCGAGTTTTGCATGGAAAGAGGTGTGGGTTGGTGTGAAAAATTCCTTGTGTATGTGTGTGACATGGGTCATTTGAGTGTTGCTTGGAAAGAGGTGTGGGTTGGTGTGAAAATTCCTTGTGTATGTGTGTGACATGGGTCATGCGAGTGTTGCATGGAAAGAGGTGTGGGTTGGTGTGAAAATTCCTGGTGTATGTGTGTGACATGGGTCATGTGAGTGTTGCATGGAAAGAGGTGTGGGTTGGTGTGAAAATTCCTTGTGTATGTGTGTGACATGGGTCATGTGAGTGTTGCATGGAAAGAGGTGTGGGTTGGTGTGAAAATTCCTTGTGTATGTGTGTGACATGGGTCATGCGAGTGTTGCATGGAAAGAGGTGTGGGTTGGTGTGAAAATTCCTGGTGTATGTGTGTGACATGGGTCATGTGAGTGTTGCATGGAAAGAGGTGTGGGTTGGTGTGAAAATTCCTTGTGTATGTGTGTGACATGGGTCATGTGAGTGTTGCATGGAAAGAGGTGTGGGTTGGTGTGAAAATTTCTTGTGTATGTGTGTGACATGGGTCATGCGAGTGTTGCATGGAAAGAGGTGTGGGGTTGGTGTGAAAATGGAACTTGTGTATGTGTGTGACATGGGTCATGCGAGTGTTGCATGGAAAGAGGTGTGGGTTGGTGTGAAAATTCCTTGTGTATGTGTGTGACATGGGTCATGCGAGTGTTGCATGGAAAGAGGTGTGGGTTGGTGTGAAAATTCCTTGTGTATGTGTGTGACATGGGTCATGTGAGTGTTGCATGGAAAGAGGTGTGGGTTGGTGTGAAAATTCCTTGTGTACATGTGTGTGTGTATAAATATGGGTCTGTGAGTGTCAGCTTGCTGGTACGGTTGTAGTTGTGGCCAGGGTTAATGATGATGCTTTTTAAAACATACATATTTTGGAAGAAATGGTAATATTCTTCTCTTTATTTATGTGTTTTATTATCAGAACCCAATCGGACGAATGATGAAACTTGCTTTTCTTATGACATCAAACATTTGTTTGGTTGGATTTCTGTTTATCCACCTGTTTAGAGCATGGCTTGCAATATCTGGGCTTTTCTGTAGACACATTTAACTTCTTGGGGCATTTGCTGCCCATGTTAGCCTTCCTGAGAGTTAATGGAATCTGTTTAGGCACCTAAATGCATGTCCCTCGGCAGATGTCCCAGTGTAAAGGTAAGTAAAGTAGGGAGATGTGAACCAACATCATTGCACACAGTTATAAACCATAAGTGCTCGGCCACCAGTACGGACAGCTGACAAGAAACTGTCCTCCTGTGCCGTCATCTGCACGCAACTCAGTAGCTACAGTGACGTTCCTCCATTTAATCCCAGAGCGTTAACTCTGGTACCCATTGCCTAGAGGCTGGTATTGCAATCTTAGCTGTAAACCACAACACAAGATGCCAAATGCCTTTTAAGCATAAAAGCATATCCTTTTGTAAATTGGGTGTTGAGCTCCAATTTACGGGACAGCACCTGTTTATTCATATATGGAGGAACATAGGAGCTCCATTGAAAGGTCTTGCAATAATAAAAACATTTTTTTTTTTTTTTACACTGGACTGATAGTATCTTCTTCTTGACTTGCTAAGGTTAGCCACCAACTTAACTGTCCAAGTGGGACAATATTGTATCTGATTACGAGAAAACATCATGCATCAAAATAATTACAGACAATCCCAATCAGCACAAAGAGACATCTTATTCAAAGCATATTTATTCCAACTCTGTGCTACCAGTGCCAGATATGGTCACTCACAACAAACCATAAAAGAAAATTAGTAATCATGGAGATGAGATGTCTGAGAAGGGCTGTAGGAGTGACCATAAGAGATAAGATCAGGAATGAGATCAAAAGAGAAAAAGTCGGCACAGAACCAATTCTAAATTACATACGAAGACAGCAGGTGAAATGGTTTGCCCACTTAGAGAGAATGCCTTGTGACACCATACCATACAAAGCATACATAGAAAGAGAAGAAAGAAGTAGAGCACGAGGTAGACCAAAAACAAGATGGAAGGATAACATCAGAGAAACTCTACAACAGCACGATGTGCCTATGGTCAAGACGGCCAGAAGAGCTAGAGACAAAACCTTATATCTCCCTCGACACCCACAGCGGTAAAAGAAAAAGTGAAGAAGAAGATGGATTGGTTTGGTCATAGCGCTGTGATTTCGGTCACAGGCATGAGGGAAAGTCAAGACCATTTGGATGTCTATAAGGAGATTCTCTGTACCACACATCAGGCAGCAGCAGGCTGTGGGCTGGTTTGACAGATCCTCATGCGAGACTCTGTCCGCACTTCCCAGTGGTGCGCCATTGAAAACGACTCACCTGTGTGTCTTAAACCGAGTTGGCAGGGGATCCAAGTGGTGACTCCCAAAAATTTAGTGTCTTACCTGACTTCTATCAGTCAACCCATTCCCCCCGCCCCCCCAGTGCTCAGTGAAAACATTCATCAAAACTCATTTTGAACATAAGTAAAGCCCACCAGTCGAGTAAACTGCAAAATGACAACCCTTGCTCAAAACGTCTTGTCAGGGAAAAGAACTACTGAACCGCTGAGACTCAACCCTAGACCAAGAGATTTGCATGCAGATTAGAAGAGCAACATCTCAACGTCGCCATCACCACCATGAGGGACACCACAACGGTCTGCCACTGTAGGTCAGCTTATTAGGCTCAGATGTCCGTCAAGTACATATTCTAGGGCATAACAGCAGTCTTAAATGTCTGACCATCCAAAAGTCCTACTCTTTGGCAGAGAAGTTCAAATGTATGTTATCATTCTCCCACCCACCAGAGAATGGGCACAAACTAGGGAAAACCATGCTTGATGCATTTTTTCCCGACATTGTTGTGCTAAGTGCACATTTGAAACAGTACTAAAGGTGTCTAAACTGCTGAGGAAGAATATCCCTATGTGTGGTAATTAAAGTCCTGGACCTGCAGGCTGATCTCCAGAGGGCACAGCTCGTGATGAGTGGAAAGCTCAATCTATGGATGCGAGGTTAAGCAGTTATGCGCAGGACGTGAATTTCCTTGGATGAGCCAAGAAACAGAGCATCATGTGTGGGTTCTGCATTTACAGAAGTCTCTTTGGATGGTGGGTAATGCCCATGTCCTATCCTTGCACCATTTCCATACGAGTATGAGATGCAATTTGATGTTATTTTTGAAGATCTTGCCCCAGCTAATGTAACCTAACGGTTTAACAGAGTTTCTTGGATTTGTGCATCGGGAAATTTTTATCAGAATGTTGGCACTTTATGTCACCTGGTGTTGGTCATTTATAGTGCTAAGTGCGGTCCTCATGGGGTTTAACGCAGCTTACTTGAGGTTTGACTAGTCTATGTGCAGTTACCCTGGATGGGCTCTCCAGGGGCAACACCTGCAGATAGAGGGACAAAGAGAACACCACACAAGTAAGGCGTCATGTCCCTCAAACTATCCAGGAAGTAACCCCGGTCAACAAAAGCTTGATGAAGTCAGATGTGTCTTCCAAAAGGTGCAAATATAAACAGGCACTACACAATTACCATATACGGACAAAGAGAATACTATACAAGTAAGGTTACATGTCATGTCCCTTAAGACTATCCAGGAAGTTACCTGGTTAGCAATTGCTTGTGTCATCCAAAAGGCGCAAATATCACAGCTTTGCTGTAAACAGACACACACAATTACATCACACATATGTATGAAAAGAAAAATAAGAATGATTTGGTCTCTCTTCTTTTCATCGTTTTCTGGATGTAAGCTCTAGTAGTTGTTTGTCCGCTTCTGGATTTGAGTCTTGTCCCAGAACTTGAGATCTGCATGCACATTAACTTTACAGATCTGGCTTATTTGTATGCAGACTTTTGGTTCCTTGCTGCTCAGGCAGATGCACTCCAACTTCAAAGAAAACATCTCTAATTACTCACTTTTTACTGCTTGCTTGTTTAGGAGGGCAGTAGGTCTATCCCCTCCTCCCCCCACCCCAAATGAGGCCCTGAACCTACACAAGGGACATGACCTGTAGCCTTTTTTTTATGTAGTGTTCTCTCTGTGCCCCTGTCGACAGTTGTTGCCCCTGGAGAACCCGTCCAGGGTAACCGCATGTTTGACTGGTCAGGCCTCAATGGGTCAAACATCACCACAGCACCGAACCCCCAGCAGTAGTGTAGGCTGCACTTCTAAGTCTAGGGGGACGTTACAAGGACAATAAAAATAATAAAGTGATGCCAGTCAGTAAATATATAAATGTTTATTAGTAAGAAATCACAGAAAATCATTGGTAGACATTTGGTAATCCCAACAGCTGGTGGACAAAATATGTGAGGTTTCTCAACAAATTGTTTTTAATAAAAAAAAGGAAGCATTAATACATACAATGGAAGAAATTAAAAGATAATAAACATAAAAAAAAAAGCAATAACTGTTGATATGTATTTTATGATTAGCTAACAGTTCTGAGAAAATAATGCAAGAAACTTTAGGAACATGTCAATTAATAATATTAACATCATATTTGAACACTGAATTGCTGCTCTCACGTGTGGTTTTGATAATTACTGGCTTATTTCTTGTTGCATAATATAGCAACCCGTCTTCCAGTATCTCTGATTTTATTGCAATATCTATCTATCCTCAGATGGTAATTTTATCATCAAATCTTCTTTGTCTTAATCATACTCACCAGCTGTAAACTCAGGTGGAAAGTCCTGGTTGTCACCTCTGAATGTTTTACCGCTTCCAAGGTTTGAATGTTGTATGTGTTCATCCTCAAACACTAATTTAGTCTCAAGATATATCTTATTTTCCAGTACCAATAATTTTCTTTTAAAATATGTCCAACCATCCCCCAACATCACATTTGTCACACAATATGTCCTTTCAACATCAGTTTAGTTACCGAATATGTCCATCTTCCAACAACAATTTTGTTACAGAATATGTCCATCTTCCAACAACAATTTTGTTACAGAATATGTCCATCTTCCAACAACAATTTTGTTACAGAATATGTCCATCTTCCAACAACAATTTTGTTACAAAATATGTCCATCTTCCAAATATGTCCATCTTCCAACAACAATTTTGTTACAGAATCCATTCCCCAACAACAATTTTGTTACAGAATATGTCCATCTTCCAACAACAATTTTGTTTTGTCCACACAATATGTCCATCTTCCAACAACAATTTTGTTACCCCAACATCAATTTTGTTACACAAATATGTCCATCTTCCCCAAAATTTTGTTACAGAATATGTCATCACAACATTTTGTCCAACCATCAACATCACATTTTGTTACAAAATATGTCCATCTTCCAACAATTTTGTTACAGAATATGTCCTTCCAACAACAATTTTGTTACAGAATATGTCCATCTATACCCTTACATCAGTTTTGTCACAGAATATGCCCTTCTAACATCAATTTCATTTAAAAACATCATCAAACATGTTTTAGATTACCACCAAAAAAAAAACATGCATGCATGCAGACACATACATCCACACTTTCTCTTACACACACCTACTGTGAAAGATTTATAGATCAAACACAGGCAAACATGTTTACACACCCCCACCCCCAATATACCTACCGTGGAACCTACATCAACTAAAACAGTTAATGATAGAAAACATAACTAAACCTGTTTGAAGATGTCCACATACACACAGGAAACTACATAAACACATGTGCCATAATAAAACAATAAATTAAACACAATTATGTGTATCAGTGAACAAAGGAAGAGAGCAGAAAGGGGCACAAGGAAATGCACATTTCTAAAGCTTAGTTGAATTATAATTTTTTTTTTTAAACAACAAATAAATGTTAAAGTTCAATTCATATACAAACATGTCTGAGCTGTGAATGTTAACAGCTTCATATATGCATGTGCAGTTCTTGTATAGTTATATTATCTCAAGCACTTAAATATTTTGGTGCCAGAAAGTTTCACAGCAGATATAAAAGCAGAGATATGATGAAATATTGTGAATTCTTTACTTTTTAATGGCAATGTACACAGCAGTAGTGACCACTTAAAGGTGCCTGATTTCCTTAGCATGCCCAGACCAAATATAAAAAGGTAATCACATAATGCTACGGAGAGAAATCAAGGGGTAGATTTATTAAAACATCAAGCACTGCTTGGGAGTGAAAGAGTTAACATAGAAAGGAGGACAATTTCAGCAGAGTAACACATAAAACCATAAATATGTTTATGTTCTGGTTTTTAGATGCTCACCCAAAAAAAAAATCAAGAAGTAAATAAACACAAATATATAAAACGTTGATAAGACCAACTGTTTTATATGGCTTTGAAACTTGGAGCATAACTAAAAGACATGAAGCCTTATTACAAATTTTGGAAAACAGTCTTACAACAAATCTTTAGACTCATCAAAGATGCAGACAGTGGAAAACAGTAAGTGAGAAGCAACAACAAAATTCATAATCTGTTTAAATCACCATTGATCACTGGCATCATGATAGCTAATAAACTGAAAAGCATATTGAGATAATGTCAAATGACAGAGAGGTAAAAACTGTGTACACAAGGGAGCTGAATGGTCACAGACCACGAGGCAGACCAAGAAGACAGTGGAGGGATATTGTCCAGACAGACTTAATGTCACCAACTGGAAAAAGAAGGCCAAGCAGAGAGATGAGTGGAGGCGGGCGAATCTGCAATAATGAACCTCAAGGGCATGGAACGTTGAAAAAGAAGAATACCATTCTTTTTCTGCATTTTCCTTAAGAGGGTTGCTGACATGTTGCAGCTTACAGCTAGGCTGAAGTATCTACTTTTCGGCTCAACAAACAATAAGTAGGTTTATTTATGACATGCTTGTGAAGAGGGAATTAATTCAATGTACATAAAATGACTAGGAGAGGCATAGATAAAACACACACATGATCAATGAAAACTTTTGACCGGCCTTTATTGATGAGATACACAATAAGATAATGAGAAATCCTAAATACCAGCTCCAACACGAAAAAGTCAACTAAATAAGGACATAAAGTCATGTAGATATCACACTTAACTAGCTATTTCATGTGGAATGTATTTAATTTGTGTTGTAATTTTTCAGAAAACTGTGGTTGGCCAGTTGGTATTCAAGCTGGCAATGTGATTTATGCAATAATTTTATGAGTACTGCCAGTTTGTCATGACTGACCGATTCCATATATGACAAACTGCAATTCTTGTGATGAGTGTTGGCATCGGCACCTTTATCTACTGCCTTATGCATGTGCATGCCTCTGAATTTTTACCTGGACTAATTCTCTGTTCTGTCTTTTTCGAATGGGTAAGCGAGGGGAAATTTTTTGTGGTGTTCACTGGCACAGGAACAGAGTAAATATGTGGTGACCCGTCTGCATGAAAATTAGAACTGCAACTGCTGGCTTTCCAAAACATTTCCTGACACCCATTTTAGGTAGGGTCATCTTGGTAGCTCAGGACAATTTTTAAAACTTGCCTTGGTGTGGATTTGAATGTATGGCTATCTTGCTAGCTAATGTTATAATGCAGATTCCATATTTAAATATATTTTTAGCACCTCTTCTGTGTTGAGAGGTAGACAAAGTGCATGGAGGTTCATAACAAAAGCAAATGGACGTCGCTTACAACGTCTAGTTTGAGAATGGAGGTGGAGGCAGTTACTGCTGCCTTCTACTGGATTGAGACTCAGCTGTATACATACATGTCATAATTGTAATTAACTCACAGAGTATGTTGTTAAGAAAGGTGGAGACAGGCATGCTCCATGCAGAGTGGCAAGCATCACTTCAGAGGTCCCGGGTAGTTAGCGTTCTAGGAATTTTTTTCTCCAGGTCATGCTGGTGTGTTTGGAAATGAGCAGGCAGATAGACTGGCCGGCTCTGCACTACCTGGTGGTGAACTGATGTATGATAAGCTAGATGTTGTAAGTGCCCTTTGAGAGCGAGTGAATAGTGCAGAGGCACAGACAGATCATTACTGTCAGAGGAGAATGGCACTGCAGAGAGTTACCAGGGGATCTGGCTGTTCAGCACTCAAAGGAAAAACGAGATGAATGTACAATCAGACAGTTAATGGTACTATCAGAACTAGAACTCTTCGCTTGCTGCTGAAGATGGGAACAGAGCACTGACGGGAGTATCCCGAGTGCTATGATGTCAATTCTTAATTCAACATTAGCCCCTTTTCATCTTTCTAGATGCCAGTTTTATACTGTGCTATAGGAATCACAGCTCATGCTGATGGCAAGCATGACCAACAAGACCCATGTGCGTTTAGAAAAGTCTTCCATAATAAGACCATTGGATTTAAGGATCATTGTTGACACAGCATGTACTTAACCTGCTGTTCTCAGCTCTTAATCTATCTGCCGTCACTTCTCTCCATTCTGATTTCCCCCTCCTGTTCCTACAAATTCCCTCAATATGTGTACCCTTCATGTCCCACTTGCAAACATCTGTATATAGTAGTAGAGGCTGATCTTGGCATCTTCTATCCCCCTGTAATTCACCAAATAGGATGTCCTTAGGAATACTTCAAGTATGACCTAGCCATCTGAGTCTTTCAAAGACTGCATTAAGAAAATAGTAATTTACATTATAACAAAGTTCTACCTGTCTACAATCATTGTCTCTGATTCCCTTTTAATATTTAAACATTCATCTTCTTCAGAATTCTGAGCCTCTGAGGTTCATTTCCGCAGATATTACCCATTTCTCCAAGTGTTTGTAGGTCTGCCTGGATATTATCTCTCCACCATCTTCTTGTCCTATCTCTGGTCTACGGCCATTTAATTCTCTTGTATTTAGTTTTTGCCTCGCTTTCTCTCCTGTGCCATTCTCTCTGCGAGCCACAGACATTTAACTCCTCAAGCCTTCATGATGCCAGTTGGTAGATAGGCAGTTGTACCCCACCATTAACACCTGGTGACACAAACTGCCACCATGCGGATGAGGATCATCCATAGAGAAGTCCCTAAAACCCCTTTCCGCTGTAAGCCAATTCTACGCTAGGTCATATTTATAGCCTGGCTATATTCTGGGCCCATGGGTGGAGCTTCAAAATAACCCCAAAAAAATGCATCCCACAAGGGGACAAATTTTTAATTATTATGCCAGTGATCAATGGTGATTTAAATATTACATCATTATCATCACCATCATGAGCCCTGCCAGGTGGCAAAGGCTCTCATCTCTCTTCACAGATATCTCATCCTTGGTATTTTCCACTGATGATATTCCTCCTTCTGCCTCTTCCACGGATGATATTCCTCCTTCTGCCTCTTCCACGGATGATATTCCTCCTTCTGCTTCTTCCACGGATGATCTCATCATGTCACTAAAGAACACAGAACTGCTTCTTTCTTATAGCTGTACATAGTTTTCTAATCAGCTATTAACAATAATATAAAATTACAATAATAATAATAATAATAAAAAATGTAAAATAATATAAACTATTGACAAGACAAACTCTGAAGAAGCATTATCTCTAATGTAAGCAATAAATTAACCACTTTGTTCATTTATAACATAAGGCACATATAAGGCAAACATTGCTCTCAAGATACATCATCATCATCACATGCTGTGCCAATAAGTGTAGGCAGGCAGGTTTCGTCGCATCACATAATTATATGAATTATGGGTGCTTTTGATTTTATTCACCCCAAACATACAGTCCAGTAATTTAGAGGGTGGTAGCTAGGCTGCATGCAGTCATAGGACCTAGGCTGCACACTCTCGTGGGGTGTAGATGGGTTGGGGTTAGATGTTTTTGAGTAGTAGCACCACAAAGCCCGGAAACCCGATCTTACCCCCTATAAAATATTGGACTGTCCCCGTGACGTCATCTGGGGTGACTTATTGCGAAAGAACCAAATCATTCATCAAGTAAATGTTCTTGTCTCATCCCATCCATGTGGCCTAGTCATCTAGGTATTTATATCTCTACCTTCCTCTTGCCAGTTGTTAACCAAGTTCAGTGAGTCCATTCCTTCTCGTAACATGTCCAAAAACATATCTACATCTAAATGTTCTAATACGTTTACGACTTTTGTTTTTTTCGATAAGAACTGCTGTTTTTTATTTATTTTTTATTCACTCTTTATTCTTTGCATTCTTCTCAAAAAACCACATCTCTGCCGCAAATAAATGTTTTTCAACTTGTCTGCTGATTGTCCATGCCTCACATTCATATAACAACACAAGTTCCACATAATACTTTAACTCTCTTTTTCTCACTGTAATTGATTTGAGACACAGATATAAAAATAAGCATGTTTCTTTGAGGTGAGCAGCCAATTAAACTGCCAATTACTGCATTTGTTATGACACTTTTGCGATGTAGGGGGGGGAAGGGTCTTTGAACCTGAAGATTTATGGCTGATGCTGTCGCCACGACTGTGCAGGTGAGGATTTTATTTTGTCCCTGACAGAAAAATATCCCCAGCCTTACCAAGGATTCGACCCCGGGTCTCTAGCGTGAGAGCTGAGCAGCACAAAGATCAAATAACCAACAAACATGCTGCCTACATCAAGACACCTGATAACTTTTGTCTAAATGTGATCACAATTGTTGTGTATGACAAAATATCAGGCTATGATGCATCACTATTGCTTTTGATGTTTTGCTTTCCTTACACAGCTAAACAGAATGATCAGGAAGTTTCATGACCAGGCCAAAGGTTAAAATACCTTCTGACAATGCACACTCCCAGCATGATTTTATTGGTTACTTTTGAACTTAGCGATGAAATATCGGACACATGTTTCAACATTCCAAGATACTCTGTCTCAATGAAAATCATGAAAGTAGTTCATTTAAACTGTTTATAAAAGGGTTGGGTGTATGTGCTGTTACAACTAATTAGCACCTTTCCATCTTTCCAGACGACTGTGTTATACTTGGCTGTAGGAGGGAATGAGAATCCTAGCCCATGGCAATGGTATGTATGACTAGCAAGACCCGCTAACATTATGAAAAGTCTTCCATAATTACAGCATGGGATTTCAGGACTACTGTAGTGATCACATGTTTTTAACATACTTCTCAGATGTTCAGTTCTTAAGAGTTCTATATTCTTATTCTTCTGGATCTGGTAAACTCCGGCAGAAAGTTTTGGTTCACCTGCTGTAAACTCCAGCAGAAAGTTCTAGTTCACCTGCTGTAAACTCCAGCAGAAAGTTCTGGTTGTTTTTCCACTTTACTCTTGTTCCAGAACTTGAGTTCTGCCTGCAAATATTTCTTACAGATCTGGATATTTCTATGCAGACTGTTGGTTCCTCATCTATCAGACAGATGCACCCAGTCTTCAAGAAAACAGACCTAGTTAGAAGTTTATTATAACATGCTTGTTATGGGATGTGTGGGTCTAATCCCTCCCCTCCACCGCCCCCCCCCCCTCATCCCCACAAAATATTGGGCCTAGTGTACCCACTGGGGATTTTTAACACTCAAATATGGATGCTTGCATTCCATATGAATGTCCCCAATATGTGTCTTGTTTCATGTGTTATGTCACAGCTTCAGACAAGAATAGCAAAATACTCAAGACAACAGCATATTTACTGTTTACATTGTGCCTGCATAGGTTGGCGTGGTCTTTACATATATCAATTATGTAACAATAACAATACAAAAATTACCAAGAATACATACATTTATTATCACAACATTGCATGTCTGATTTTTTGGGGAAAAAGCATAGAACTGTCACTGTTCATGTTCTATTGCTTTACACAGTAAGGAACTAGGTACAGCTTATAACAGGTCCTAAAACAGCTAAGGCAGTTAATGAGTTAATCAAACTACTTAACTCTTCAAGGCCTGAGCATTGCTGTGACTGTTGATTGGGTGGTTTTGATTTCCCAAACAAGACTCTCAGCACCGAGCGTGTGTCCTGTACACACTCATACACATACGGTTCCGTATTCGTTTCTAATGTTTTGGAACTACCATTCCCCACGAGTGGTCACAAACTGATCTCATTCATTGCCAGTGTCATTTCCAGATGCAGCATTTTGTAATTCATGTTTGACGCTATGGATACCAATGTTAAAACCACAAGTGCAGGCCGCAAAATGCGTCTTTCTGCTACCGAAGCTCTGAAATTGTTTCAGTCAGATGTTTTTAATTCTGACAAGGATAGCGAAAATTTAGATTTTTCGGAAAGTGATTCGGGCTGTGAATTTACGCCTGCGACAGCTGAGCAATGAAATCTAGCAACTCTGATGAGTCTGATACAGACAATGTTCCATAGCTACTGTTTTTAGGGTGTAAGAGAAAGAAAGTACTCCAAAGAAATAGACAGTACCATGCTATGGCTAAGCTACATTGAAATCATTGCAGCTACAGTCTGTATACAACTGTACAAAGTAAATTTTAAAATAGTGAGTATATAATGGTCCACATTTCTTGGAAATTTTGTTCAGCGCTCTATGAGAACTTAGAGCCTCTGATTGCTAAACTAATCCAGAAACTTATCATAACTTTGGAATTTGTTAGGAAATTGAACAAACTTTAAAGTTTTATTCTCAAATTTGGATATTCAGTGCTATTGTTGTGGCTAAACCATGGTAAGTGACAAATTTTTTGGTAAAATTTTGCCTTTGTAAACTTGAAACCTGCTAAATTCATCCTTTCTACTAACTATAATAGTATTAAACATATACTTATCATCAGATTCAAACTGTACATTCATTCCTCTTTACAAAAATGTATACTTTTGTAGGGATTAGAAATATATTACACTTTCTATTGCTTTTATTGTACACCTCCATCTCTGCCATTTTTGTAAAGGGAAATTAATGTGAGCCAAGTCTGTGAAAATTCATGGGCTTGAAAGAGTTAAGGAAGAAAATAGAGGCCTCTGAGCTGAAAAACACCATAGAAAGATTCTCAGAACACCATGGACCAAGAAGAAAAGAAATACTAACATCCTAAAAGATCTGAACTTCAAGGAATATTGACTAGTAAGCAACATCCTGTCTCAAAAATTTAAATATTTAGTGCCATGGCAGATTGGAAAAAATAACAACAGAAAGCATGGTACTAAGTAAAAGGGGCAACAGCTGACCAGCATGAAGATGGGCACAGAATACGAGTGATACCTTGGGTAGGAAAGTGAAAGAGGCGGGAGATCTGGCAAGAGACTGAGTTTCCTTCGGGCAGACTGCGATGAGAGCGATGTACTGCAAGGGACCTGCTACATGATGATGATGATAATGGTGTGGCTTATCACTAAAATAAAACTGAATATTTTCTGGCATAAATAAATAAGCTATCTGTGTTGTAGCAGCATTATGGTAGCAGCACGAACTGTGAAAACAAAATACTGATTATTATTTTTTAACAGTA
The DNA here is from genome assembly GCA_905116865.2 of Candidula unifasciata. Classification (NCBI taxonomy): domain Eukaryota; kingdom Metazoa; phylum Mollusca; class Gastropoda; order Stylommatophora; family Geomitridae; genus Candidula; species Candidula unifasciata. The sequence goes on along the minus strand of CAJHNH020001917.1, from coordinate 39,136 downwards.
AACTTTATGACCTTTGAACTGTCAGAATAACTAACAATGATGGCCTTGAAACGGGTAATGAATGTAGAACATTATATACAACAATAGGAGAAAAACAAAGTTCTTTGGTCATGTGATGAGAAAAGGAGCATTGGAAAATATCGTGACGACTGGAAAGATCAGTGGTAGAAGAGGCAGAGGCAGACAAAGATAAATTATGGTGGATGGCTTAAGACAGTGACATGGAGGAATATCATCAGTGAAACTGATCCAGAACACCAAAGATCAAAATCTGTGTAGATGCATGAACGCCTACACCAGCTGGCAAGGCACTTGATGGTGATGATGAGGTCTATGTCATTGCTGCACATTTCTGTTAGGTTAACATTAACTGATGAACTTACAAAAATGAGATGACATCCTTCAAGAGAGGCAATCAAGAAACCCCAGCATTTGCTGGCCGTTGTTGTTTTACTGCTAGAGCAGTTTTGGGTACAGCAGTCTGCACGCGCTTTCTACGGTGCTTATACCACTGTTGAAATCAATGCCTAGAGATCTACTGCCAAATCGCCTGCAGCTGAATCTAAGCCCAGTATGTCTGGATTATGAAACTATTTTAGTAACCCCTAGCCACAGATTCTCTCATCATCTAAAAAAAAAAAAGCAGTACAAAAAATTTGATTAGGATCATCATCATCATCATCAATGTCCACTTGTGCCGTTAAGTGTTGTGGGGAGGAACAGTTTGCGATCCATTGCTTGATGGGCAGCAATGGCTATTGTTGTTGGAAAAGGATAATGAGAATAAATGCACACAATTCTGATAAGCTCTGTTTAACTCTTGCAAACTAGACAACCATACCTGGGGTTGGTAACTGGGAGTCAGTAATCATGATTTGTTCTTTTTTCTTTTTACACACTGTATAAATTTTGTTCTCTGCTTATATATTTAAAATGGCCCTGTATAATGGTGCAAAACACTAGTATAGAAGAAAAAAAATGTCTGTGTCACACTGGATTCATTACAACGGTAACAGGTCCAGAGGTTGACCACCCAGAATATGGACCGCAGAAATATCAGAGACACTGAAAAGTACTTTATACAAAGTGAACAGAAGGGCTCATTCTAGAGATCTCTTCCTGCCCTGACACTGCGAGGCATTTCCGAAGTAGAGAGAAGAAGAAGAAGAAGAAGACTCATGGTGCTAGCCTCAGCTGTTACAGACTAAACGGCACAGAAAGGACAATAAAGTCAATATCAGCCAAGCTGCCTTTATTTCCTAAAACTTTTCCTAGTACCAATTAAAGGCTTGGTAGACCTGGGAGCACAGGTCAATTTTATTTTTGAAATCCCTGCCTCAAGTACAGATTTGAATACATACCCATCGGGCTGGCAGGCAAAGACCACTGAAATTTCAGAAATAGCAAAATCATAAAAAATGAACTAACAATCCATTTGACCTATACACACACAAAAACTCAATATCTTGCACCGCACACTCCTGTCCTTGAAAGAATTAAATGATCTAAATAAGTCATTGGCAACATATGGCATGCATCCCAAGTGTGAAAGATGAAGCGATTTTCAATGGCACGCTGAAAGAATTGAATTAGTATACATTATCTCATTCAAAATTTAAGCAGGAGCAAACAATTATTTTTAAAGCTCAAATTATTCTGTGTAAATAATTATTGTATATTAAACATTGTGGACTAAGCTTGGCAAACTGACTGACTTTGTAACATGATTTTGACATAACACTTCTAAAAAGCAGACTTGTGGTCTTAACTGTGGTAACAACAAACAACTAATCATTCAACTTTATGCTTTAACTTATTAAAAGTTAAGTCCTAACTGCCATCAGCAGTAATTACCAAGGGATTACATTTATCCAAGAAAAGTGAAAGACTGAAGAAAAACAGACAATGTGGAAGAATGTAGATGTCAGAGATAAAATAAAAAAGATTTTCAAATCTGGGCCACCTAAACACTGTGTACACACAAACAGAACCAATAGCATTTAACTACGCTTTCAAGAACAGATCACCGCAGAAATGCCAATATATTTGCATTTAATATGGATTTGCCATAAACGGAAATAACTAGATCTAGTCTTCTTGAGGTGAAAAGGTTATCTCCATTCTATTAACTCTTCATTCTGTCAACTCTACCCTTAGTGTGATGGACATTCAGGCTGAGAATGGTCTAAAGTCACATCTCCAGACCCACTAAAACTCTCATAAATGACAATATGGTCCCTTTTTGGTGATGACGGATAAAGCACAACAAACATTTACCCATGAGAAGACAGTGAATAAAGATGTGTGTGACAACCAGAAAGAATCAGTGTTAAAAACAGATGACAGTCAAGATATTTTTTTTCTTTTTATTTTCTTGGACAACGACAGACAAACCACTGTTAATTAATCTATGAGAAAAGAAAGGGCCAGGTGGGAGTGACAGCTTGAAAGAATTAAAGTTAGTGACAGATCATAGTGAAGCAGATACCAGGCAGATTGGCAAAGTAACGTTTAAAAAAAAACTATGTGTGCTAACTATCTTGACCACTGGAACAAGTGGCTGAGGTAAGACTTAGTTGTTTAGATCACCATCATGGTAAATGATGAGTTCATCAAGCGATCTTTTTGACGTCTGCTACATCCTCCTGGCTTAGCTTGTCTAATGCATCATCAATGATAAAGCTGGGGAAGAAAAATTGCATGGAATGCACCATATCTATCATGTGTAAAAATTCAGACTGTAAGTTTTCTTCTTTATCTTCAGCATTTTAATCCCTTCAGGTTCACTGCAGATATTCACCCACCTCCATTCATTTACATTATTGGCCTTCTCTTTCCAGGTGGTGATTCCAAGTGTTTGTGAGACTGCCAGTTCATTATCTCTCCACAATCTTCTTGATCTGCCTCATAGTCTACTCCCATTCAACACCTTTCTGTGATCAGTTGTTGTCTCTCTGATATTATCTTTTTATGACCAAACCAGGCCAGTAATTATTCACAACAAATTTTTGCTGACGTTGCAAGATACATTTTGACATTAAGCTATGAGCTATTAATTAGTTATGTATCCTTTACAGGACATTGAAGAACCAAACCCAGCGGTTTTGGTGTGTGGTTTTTCTAGGCAAATTTTACATTCGGTATTTTGTCGTTACTCTCTCAATACCATTGTCGAAACCAACGCAAGACCCACAAAAAAAAAATAACCTGCAGCTGGATCCAAACCCGGCATTACGACACGTGTTCACAATGACTGAGCCACAGAGAGCTACTAGTACCATATTTTACTGGTTGATCTAGAGCATCATGTTAAAAAAAAACTCGAGAATTTTTTTTTTTCAGCACCAAGCAGATACATTTTAACTAATTCTACCCCAGAAAGTATTCACCTCAACTAATAAATCTGTGGTTCAAATGAGTTAAAATAATTACAAGTGAGAAAGAAGGAGATAACCAAGTGAAGCAGAATGGGTAATGTAACTATTTGATGCGACATGAAGAGCGAGAAAAATGTTTAATGTGAGTTGAAAGAAAAAAATACTAATGGAGAGTTGCGTGATAAAACAGGAGTTAAGATAAGGCAGGAAATTATTATGTTTAATATGTATGTAGGAGCCTGACTTTTTCAAAATGACCCTGACTCCCCGATTGACCCAGCCTTGAGTTGGTACCAGGTACAGGCCATGGGAAGTAAAGGTGGCCGGTGTGATGCTGACCACATCACCCACTAAGTGTCGATTGGTCTATCAAATAATGATCTAGCCATGGATGCCTAATACGCCTGAAGATATGTAAAAGGGTCTTTATTTTCTTTACTTAATATGTATGTGAAGGTGTAATTTTTGGCAGCATATGCAGAGACTATTTTCCACCGAGACTATTTTCCACATTCTTAAGTTTGCCTGAAATACAGAGAAGAAGCGATCACAGTGTCATAATATAAAATGGAAAAATTAGGATCCAGGCTTTAAGCTAATCATACGTGCTCACGTATTTGAGCCTGGACATTAAATACTGATTAACCGTCTTTATCTAACACAAGTGAGCAGAATTGGGCCAGTGATGACTACCACTAACCTGACCGGCATGGACAGGTCATCATTCTACGCCTCAGGGCAGGGCATAACAAACTTAACTATCATATGTGCAGGCTTTGTCTTAGTAGATGACAACTGTGCCCATGTGTGCTGTGCAGACACTGCAGAACATGTCCTCACAACTGTTCCTTAATACAGCCCATTAAGAAGTGAATTCTGGCCCAGTGGGTTCACACTATAATTGAAGTTGCATGGAACTAGAGGGGAACTTTAAAAAAAAAATTGTGAATTTTATCACAAGAACTCATTTGTCTGGTAAATCATGGAAGCGAACACAAGATAAAGAAGAAATTCTTAAGTACTGAGAGCTGAAAGTGCTACTAAACCACACACAAAAACAATCAGGAAAAGACAGAAGAAATGAATGGGGCTAAACAGGAGAGGTGACATAAAGTAATCAGTATTATTTTAGAAAATTTTAGGCAAGAAAAGCTAAGACAAAAAGAGAAAGATATGTCTGAAGAAATTTAAACTGGAAAAAAGGAGGAGAAATTTGGATATAAGGATAATGGAGAAGATAATAATGATGATGATGATAAGGAAAAAGTGAGCTGAAAACAAAGTTGATGATGATGATGAAGGAGGAACAAGAAGAGAGATAGACAACAAGAAAATAATGAGAAAAAAGTTAAACAGAAGAAGAAAATAAAGAGGCGAGGAAGAGTTAGAGAAACAAGGTAAAGAGGAGAAAAAAACAACTGACCAAAACAGGAAGAGGATTAGAAGAACAATAGGAAAGGGAAGACAGAAATGTATAATGATAAAATTATTATATGTGTATGTGTGTGTCAGTGCATGTGTTCTGAGAAGGTATGCACATATGTTTGAGTGTGTGCACACATGCAAAATATAATTATTATCCGTATTTAACTCACTGCAGACCAGTGGTTTTCAACCTTTCTAATGCCGTGACACTTTAATACAGTTCCTTATGTTGTGGTGACCGCCAATCATAAAATTATTTTCGTTGCTACTTCATATTTAGTGAATATGTGTTTTCCTATGGTCTTCGGTGACCCCTGTAATATTTGGGTGGGACCCCCCCCCCCCAAGGGTCACGACCCACAGGTTGAGAACCGCTGCTGTAGACTAATAAACTCACCTATACCAAAGAAAGGTCAGAGGTACAGTCCCTCCATGCCAAATGGCATGAGCATCAAATGTCCACAGTATCGGCGGGAAGTCTCCTAGCTCCAGCAGAAGCAAGACATTCAGGCCCAATATAACAAACAAACACTTCTTCACATACGGTTTCCTCTTCCAGTAGTAAGCACACCAAAGGATCCAGCCAAGCCCATTTAAGGTCCCTGTGAGACAGGACGGGTTATTCATTAAGGCGCCAAATTGATCAAAATAAGAAATGAAACTCCTAGAAATTCTTAATATCTTTCAAAACTGAGGTCAAGTCGAGTTAAGTTCCTTGTGAAACAGGACAGGATATTGATTAAGTCGCCAACTTTATTAAAATAAATGACATTGCACATACACAAAAATAGTAAATTTCTTTCCAAAATTGAAGAAAACCCCATTTAAGTTTAAGGTCATTGTGAAACAGGACAAGACATTTATTCAATGCTTGGGTGCCGGGTTTGATCCCAGCTGCAGACGATCTGGCAGCCGACAATCGTGCGTTGGTTATGACAGTAGTATCGAGAGATGACCATTCAGAAAGGAATGGCAAACTACTGAACATAAATCTGCCTTAAAAAACTGCAACAGCAAAAATAAAAAAAATTCTGGTGTTGGTTCTGGTACGTCCTGTAAAGACTACGTAACTAATTTTTTTTTAATGCGTCAGTGGGTCTATTTTCTGGAAAATGAAGAGAAAAAAAACAAAAAACTGTCACTACTGTCTGTTTTACAACCTTTTTAAGGACGTTGTAGAAAGGAGGGTCGTGAGCCTCAGGATTAAGGACTAAATGGCTAGTGCTGTTGCAATGGACTGTGCATGTTAGGATGTTTAATTTTGCCCTCGACAGAAAAACTCCATCACCTTACCGGGGTGGTCGAACACGGGTCTCCAGCTTGAGAGGCCGACAATGTAACCACTTAGCCAGCAGCATCTCTGTTCTCTTTTCCCCACCCCCCAAATGGGCCTCAGAACCAGCACGTGGGACATTAAATGGGATAGAGTGAATTAATGTAAAGATGGTGAATTAATGTAAAGATCAGCTGAGATAAAGAAAAAAAAGACAGAAGCAAAACATGTGAGGAGTATTCCGCAAACATATTTTGAGTTCTTGGTACTAAAGGAGGTTTTTAAAGGATTTTTATCATGGTATGGGGCGTTGCAGGTCGACCCAGCCTTGAATGGGTACCAGGATGGCTGTCCTGGGGAAGTAAAGATGGCCGGCGTAATGCTGACCACATTACCCACCTAGTGCCGATTGTCTGTAAAAATATGGGTGCTCTTCCCATATGCCCGATGCGCCTAAAGGTGTGAAAAGGGATCTTTACTTTTACTTCACTTATTCAGTTACTTTATGTGACCTTTGTTTATTTTGTAGCAGTAAGTAAAGTACGTAAATATACTCTAAGCACTTAATGAGTTAATATTTTCTGCTTAATGAATAATGGATTTTTAAAAAGTTTTTCATGACTAATCTTTTTGAGATTTATTTTCGGCCTCATTTAATGATCATTCAGTTATGATTTTATTGCACTCACTAAACCAAGGGGGAACCCCCACTGAGATTGGAAGACAAGATTTATTGCCCACTTATTGACGTACACAAACACAAAATTTCTGTCACGATGACAATGTATAGAAATAATTTGAGCCAAGTGCTCATCTCACAGCTGTTGCACAAAGGCTGTGATCTCCACCAAGGTAAGAAGATAGAAACAAAACAGAAAGGATCAGCTTTAAAAGAACATAACTACAAGTAGTAGAATGGACACTGGGCACACACAAAAAAAACACATATAATTCTTCATTTATATTTTACTACAACCCCCATCCGGTCATCATAAAATAATTCCATCATGATAGGGATCTGAACTCAGAACCTAGGTCAACATATGTTTAGTGGACACCATGACTAAATGTTTTTTTTTTTTTTTTTTTTTCAGAATCCTGATGGTTACAACATCTGATAAATCTAATAGCTCTTATAACACCAAGATTACAATGTATAAAACACTGATAAGACCAACTGTCCTATATAGCTCTGAAACCTGGAGTACTTCTAAAAGAGACAACAGCACATTACAAACTGTTGAGAACACTCTTAATGCCAAATTTCTGAACCCATCAAAGATGCAAACAACAATGAATGAAGAGAGAGAAGCAGCAATAAGAGTAATCAACCTCTGAAATTACCACTACTTACTGGCATTATGAGGGCTAACTGACTTCAATGGTTGGGGCAAATAGAGAGAATGGCAGATAACAGAGGCAAAAACTAAGTACACAGGTGAGCTAGTTGAGACCAGACGAAGTCAATCAAAGATTGTGGAGAGATCATATATAGGCAGACCTAGACTTGAGTCACCAGCTGGAAAGAGAAAGCCAATCACAGAGATAAATGGAGGTGGATGATATCTGCAATAATGAATCTTGAAAAACAGAGAACAAGAAAGAAGAAGGGGGAGGAGAAGAAGCAGCAGCAACAGCAGAAGAAAAATAAGAAGAAGAACCACCAGCAGCAAAAAAAGAAGAAAAATCATGATATACCGACGACTTACCAACTGTCACATTTACCACCATGTTGTAGCCATAATCAAAATTAACAAAGGTCAGGTAATGGATGTGATAAGCATACAATGCAATCAGCAGTAGAGCAAACAATGCTATAACAGGTCTCCTACTTGTCCCAACAACCCTGTATGAGGCAACAAACAGTTCCTTATCAGTAACGGTACATTTCAATGTGAAAATAGAAACGCATTTCAACAACAACAAAATTATATAAGAAGTGTTCGTGCTGCAATAACCCTGTGTATGGAAACAAACAATTTCCTGGCAAATGCAAGCAGTGTCATCTTAACTCATAGGCCCATTGGTTACTTTCTTCTCGGACCCAAGAGTATACTGACCCTTATCCATGCCATTAGGTGTATTGGGCATTTAGTGCTAGACTGATATTTTATTGACTAATCAGCACTCGGTGGGTATGTGGTCAACATCACTCCGGCCGCCTTTACTTCCCAGGACTTCTCATGGAACACATTTTAGGCTAAGTCAACCTGGGAGCCAAGGTCATTTCTGAAAAAAATGACTCAATGCAAGCATAGAGGCCCGATACTCATCTGTGTATGTCAAGCGATTTGCCATAAATAAAAAGATCATTCCTGTGAGTGGTTGTTGTAGGGACCTCAGCACACTGATTTGCCCAGGGGCCAAAAATTATGTTAAGATGGCTGTGTACACATATATGAATCTTTCTTGAGCAAGTGACGTTTAGTTACTTCACATCTGAACATGAAAATATTAACAGTTCTCAAACTACATAAAATGCAGTTTTTGCTGTTAACATTCACTTCATTCATCAACAATATGTGCTCTGCTGTCTTCGGCTATACATGTATACTGGTGACAAGTTTCATAGTTTTACTGATTCTGTCATTAGCGCATGGCAATTTAATCCTTTCAAGTGGCAGTTATTCATTCACTACCCATTTTCTCCTGCATCTGTTTATTTTTAGATACTTCTGTCATAAGATAGTGGAGGAGATGTTTACAGTCATGCACATCAAAGAATATTCAGCATGCATTATTTATCACAGTGTTATTCTGCCTATTCTACTTTTGAGTTTTCCAATCATTACAAGGTTCTCCAATATCTCTTTTCTAAGTATATCTTCTTCTTCTTCTTTACCAGCTGTAAACTCTGGCAGAAAGTTCTGGGTGTTCATCCACTTTTGAACTTTAGTCCTGTTCCAGCACCTGAGTGTTGCATGCAAATTTGTTTTACAGATCTGACTCATGTGTATGCAGACTGTTGGTTCCTTGCCTCAGGCAGATGCACTCTGACTCTGAAGGAAGCTCCCAATCAGTTGACTCTTACGGACATGCTTTTGGGCAGGCAGTGGGTCTATTCTTGTTTTTCCCACAACGGAGCCCCGGAACCCACATGGGAATCTAATTATATGACCACAGAACAATAAGTCTCTCTCTTTTTCTAGCTGTGAATAAGATTTTGCTTTCATCAGCCTTGTCCAGATAATTGATATTTATTTTGGCTGTTTACAACAGTCATCTCAAAAAACAACATCTATGACTCATTCTATTAAAACATTTAAACAAGGTGACTGAACTAATAACTAGTCATATATGTGACATACTGCATGGCCATAAGCCATTCTTTTGCTCGTGTTAATGATATCTAAAGAGAAAGCAAAGAACAGTAGCACTGTACATATCATGTATGTCATAAAAGGTGACCAAGAAGTGTTGGCATGGCACTTGCATCCTGTAGAAAAATTTTGGCAGCAACAGCTAACTAACTGTTACAAGTGTACAAAAGGCTTGACATAAGTAGGTTGAGGGCATACACTCCTCTGGGGAAATCAAGCAGCAGAAGAACTGAAGAAAGAAAAAGATGAAGAATAAAAAGGAGGAGGAAAAGTAACAGGAAAAGGAGAAAGACAAGGGGAAGGAGAATAACAAAAGAAGTAGAGGAATCCACCATTCAACCAGCTCCATATTGTATTTAACCACAAATAACAGTTGCTTTAATGACTACATTGCTCACATAATTCTGGAGTCGAAAAACAGACAACTTTCTCTCTGACAAGTTCATTTGAGCAGAAGATCATTTCATCTGAGCAGAAGATCCGTTCTTCTTCCTCTGCTTTCACTCTTTAAAGTGAAGCTGACATGGTGCGTTGTAGTTACAGCTAGGCTGTAATATCTGCACCTTTCGACACAGCACATCAAGTTTCAACCCAACCCATAACAGGTCCAGGCCGACCCCGCCTTAAATGGGTACAGTAAGGGCAGCAGGGTGATGCTGACTACACATCACCCACTGAGTGCTGACTCGTCTAATAAAATATAGGTCTAGCCCTATGTGCCAAATACGCCTGACAGCATGGCACAGGATCCTTTACTTACACAATACGTCATGTTTTATGAGGTGACATGCTTCTTAAGGGGCAGTGGGTCTATTCATTAAGGACGCTTGAACCCTCACCAAGAGAAAAGTTCTAAACTCGACATAAAACAACTCGTACCTACAAAGCAGTGTAAAAAAGTTGTATAACACCAGACCAAAGGCACTGAAGTAATCCATCATCTGCAGATTTGAAAGAGATTCATCAAGACTTTGTAAATGGAAACTCAAAAAAACTGTCATGTTTAGCGACTGCTCAATGACTTAATTAATAGGGATACAAACAGTATATTGTCAAATTTATTGTCTCGCACATTTTGCTGTATCTTGGCAGGTGCATTACAGCAGAATTTAAATTAATGATGAATGGTTAGTTGTGTATCCTTTACAGAACTATGCAGAACCAACCCCAACAGCCCTTGGCTGTTGTGTGGTTTTTCTAGGCAAATTTATGTCCACTAGTTTGCCATTGCTTTCTGGACGATCGGCTTTCTTGATACCACTGTCGAAACCAACACAAGGCGCATGGCCCACAGCTGGGATCGAACAAGGCATCCCGGCATTACAAAGCGTTCGCATCGACTTAGCCACAGAGCCGACTAAACTAATGATACGAAAATGAAACATTTGGACTGAAATACTATACAGTCCACTGTTATACAAATGTTCAATAATCTGGTTGAATTACTATAAAACAATATCACTGATTTTTAAAATGTACCCATATGTGTTGTCTATCTCATAACAGAGTTTGTCATTTGTCAAACATTCAGTGGGTCTATTGTCTTCTTCTTCTGAATTTGAAAAAAATTAATACTGTCCACAGTAAACACATCATGCCAAGCACATATTTAAATCAATAATGAAGAAATAAAAAATGTTATAGATTTTGAAGATCTTGGCTCAGAAGTGCAGAAAAAAGACAGAAAAAGACTTGCCATGTAGAGCTGAGATTAAACAGCATGAATTACCTACGGTACAGCATGTCTAAATAAGTTGAAGTAAAAACTTGTTAGACCATGCCTCTTTTCCATGAAAACCTAGTCTGAGTCATGGACTATTACTCAATAATTACAGACAAACAAAATCTGAGCACTGGAACTGAAATGCTACAGAAAAATTCTTAGAATACTATGGACCAAGCAGAAGTAATATACGGACATCACATGATCTGAACAGTGAGGAGAATTGGCTCATAAATGGCATCCTGTCAGGAAAGAAGAGACATTTTGGTCATGTTAAACATTAATGGTAAAAAAAAGTAAAGGCCCCAACGTTCATTTGTGATTGTGATAATGTAAAGCAGAATAGTTGTACTTCTCAATTCAACTGATATATTTCCATGGTATCTACTGTATGACTACTTTACCCTTTCACAGAAAGATGTTAAAACTGACCTCTGTCACAGGGGTGTCCCGTGTATGAAACACTGCTGCACAAAGCCAGGCAACAATTCCCATCTGTAGATGCGAGAATCAATAGAAACATTTACAACTTACTTTCTATGCAGGGAAAGTTAATTTCTAAACACAGTGCAGACCTGATAACGAGAACTCACCAGGGACCAAAGAAATAGTTCTTCTTTTTAGAAATTCCTCACTCCATGATACGCTCCTGATCAGTCTTATAAAGTCAAGCAAGCCACTCTATGTGTAGGACACCAGTTTCTATTTTCTGAAACGCGCTCTGTGAGTCTATTAAAATGACCAAACTCTATTCTCATACTGGATGTTGTGACCGTATGTATGAGGCTCTGTTTTCAAACAGTGCCCATCAACCTTTGCAGTAAAACCCCACCAACTTATTTTACCTTTCACTACAGATCCATATGTGTATATAATGTCTCCTGGGTGTCTGGTAGTCTGGTAGTCTTAGTTTCAGCTTCATAGCAAACGGGTTGCCCCATCTTTGCTCCGCTCCTGTGCCAGCGAAAAACACTCAGAATGTCTATCACAGTCCCTTGTGGAAAGATTGACAGACTGCTGTCTCAGCATATCTAGCATACTCTCGCATTAGAGCATATGGTAGCCATCCGAAGTGCTAACACAAACAGTCCAACATTAGAAATGCAGTTCATCATTGATGATAGCAGAACTTGTCGTCAACAGATCAGCAGTTGTCCACGTGATCAATTTTAATACGGGTCCCGCAAGCATTGAACGACAGGCATTGCGCCATTTTCTCCTGGGTGTGAATTTTCCTTGATCAGCTCTTGCACCGACGTCTGTTTCACCAGCTATCCACTCCCGACACCCTCAGTCCAAGGCAACTATCAGGTTGTGCGTCTGTTTTGCTGGGTGGCACTGTAACTTATTCCCTACCATGTGCTATTTTGTCAGTAGCAAAAACAGTTCTGATCATGACTTCAACCTTTGCCATCCAGGAGCTACCGCAATGCTGATGCCCCTTGCCGTGTTCCTAGCCCTTATGTAGAGAATTTTGGTTGTTGCGACTTTAAGGTATATTTTAAACTGTAACATCTTGTGTCTTTCGTATATGGACAGCAATGCATGTGTGTCCCGCATGCATACAATTGGTGTGACCCATGCACAACCCAAAATGACTTGCATGACTTCACTTTGCATCTGAGAGGCAGTCGGTCTATTATTTTTTCCCCTAAAATAGGTCGCCGGAATCCACACTAGGAATGAAGATAACAACAATGATTGGGAGCTATGAACTGATCAGCTCTTGGTAATGGCATGATCTTGCATATGACTCCTTCAGCTCAAGGCAATGATCAACAACACAGCAGGAGCTAAGATATTTACTTACAACAGCCATTCCATGCCACACTATGTACATCTCAGCTGAAGGTGGTACCTTTGACCGATAATGAAAAATGGCTAGATGAGAGGCTGCATTTAGGAGGGAGAATACCATTGATGCTGGTTCCTGAATTCCAGCAAATCTGATGAAAGGCCACTGCAGATAAACAAAAATAAAATGAGAATCCACAAAATTTGATGGTGATCACAGGATATAAAAGTTAACACACCAGAAAAGAAAAAATTATTTTTAAAAAATGAAACAATTAAAACAAAACCACCCCCCTCCAAATTAAAGGATCCCTTTCCACACCTTTAGGCATACAGGACATATAGGGGAAGATTTATATGTTATCGACCAATCAGCACTCTGTGAATTATATAGTTACCATTATGCTGGCAGCCTTTACTTGCCAGGACTGTACCTGGTATCCATTTAAGGCTGGGTCGATCTGCGAGTCAAGGGGATTTTTAAAAAAAAGTCCAGCTTTGTGAGGACCTGAATCCATGACCTTCCGATCCATAGGCAAGCATCTAGGTGCCAAACCACAGAGGATACAGTAAAAAGGAAATAATTTATGATATACTGATACATGAGGAGGAAACAGTGAGAGGTTAGGAAGCTCATCTCTCACTTAAAAGGGATAATGTAAATAATTCAACACAAACATTCCCATTTTTACAAAAACCTGTGGGTTTCAAAGACATAATACAGCGTTTTGTAAGTAGTAAGTTGTCCTTAGAAAGTAGTGGACACTTGATTGTTTTATTGTGGAACTGAACTTTGTACTCTTGCAGGTGTGCACTAACACAGAGCAACGCAAATCCTAAATTGAACGTATTAAGTCAAAGCATATGGATTCAGAGTATACTGGAGTACTAGTAGTATTCAATACGTTAGTTCAGATGTTTCATTGTAACATTTTAATGTTAATTACCACTGAAGACTTCATGTATGTTACTGTTTTTTTTAATCTATGCCTCAGAACAGTGCACAATCGACTTCGCAGCTGCATGTACACAAAATTTAAGATTGGCAAATCAGCCACATGCCGAAGGGCACCTGAGAGAACAGTACCCGTACTTATGTCCTCTTGTATGACTGTCCTGTTCCAAACAACAACAAAAACAGCTTTATTCCGAATAACGGTCCCAAATTATTGAGGCAGAAAATATACCCTAACAGGGCCTCAGTCACGTGTCAATTGCGCACTTCCGGTGATTAAATTGCGCACTTCCTGCGACTTCCGCCACCGCCGAGAGTATTCCCCACGCCGCATGATTGGGGCTAAACTAGATAGCTGGGACTCACGAGCAGCAGCTACCGCATTTCCTGCAGCTGCCTTCATTTTATTTGCTCGTGAGTCCCAGCCATCTAGTTTAGCCCAATCCACGCCGCTCACGTGGCATGGGGGATACTCTCGGCGGTGGCGGAAGTGCGCAATTCGGCAGTGGCGGTACAGTCCCCGGAAGTTCGCAACTGACACGTGACTGAGGTCCTGTTAGGGTATATTTTCTGCCTCGATAATTTGGGACCGTTATTCGGAAAATAGCAACAACAACAAAAAAAAACTGTGGAAGCCACTGAGTGAATTAAAAAAACAGTGAAGTTCATAATAAAGGCTCTCTGTGTGGGTTTCAGGGCCCTATTATAGGGAAAACAAGAAAAGACCCAGTGCTGACCCAAAAGCATGTGCTAAGAGTTGACAAACTGGGAGCTACCTTTGAAGTCTGAGTACATCTGCCTGAGAGGCAAAAAAAACCAGCAGTCTGCACACAAATGAATCAGATATGTAAATGGATGCATACGCAACACTTAGGTTCTGGAACATGACTGCAGTCCAGAAGTGGACGAACATCCAGAACTTTCCGTCAGCGTTTACAGCTGGTGAAAGGGAAGAAAAAGAGGCTCTCCTGTCAAATCCGGACGAAGAATAAAAAGCCTTGGACGACTTAGTCAGAGTTCTCTCCCTTGGCCGCACTCCAAACAGTGATCGGAAAACAAACGAAACAAACGACACACTTAGCTATCATCCTGCGGTTGCGTGTAGGGCTGCGTACGGTTGCGTGAGGCATCGTGGCATCATCATATGGTTGCGTGCAGGGTTGCGGACGGTTGCGTGAGGCATTGTGAATGGTTGTGTAGTCATCATCATGCGGTTGTTGGTTGGATTAGAGTTAGGGGTAGGGTTAGGGGTAGGGTTAGGGTTAGGGGTAGGGTTAGGGTTAGGGGTAGGGTTAGGGGTAGGGTTAGGGTTAAGGGTTAGGGTTAGGGGTAGGGTTAGGGGTAGGGTTAGGGTTAGATGTGAAAATTTTGACGTAGGATTTTGAAATACTGGCCGACAATATGATGTTTGTGGGAGTGGCGCCACTGAAACTCTGCCAAATATGACGCCAATAGCGTGCGGCTGGTGCCCCCAATCGTTGGCGAATTGTGCGTTTGACCAGCATCCAGAGGCCCTCGATTGTTTGTGTGTGTGTATGGGACTGTGCGCGATTATAGGGAACTCCGGCGTCAAAATTGTCAAATCTAACGCTAAACCTAACCCTACCGCTAACCCTAATCCTACTCCCTAACCCCTACCCCCTAACCACGCAAATTTATCGATCATTAAAGCATACAATTCGGCAAACACCAACAAACAAAACACACCCAAAAAAAACCAGAATTGTCCTGCAGCGTCGGAAAAAAACCCAGATCTGGGGGAAACAACCAAGCATTGGCAGCCCTGATGTAGACGTGACTGTCTTCTTTGTTTCGTTGTGGCTTTTCCGATCACTGTTTGGAGTGTGGCCACGGGAGAGAACTCTGACTAAGTCGTCCAAGGCTGTTTATTCTTCGTCCGAATTTGACAGGAGTACCGAAAAAGATAATAAAAGTAATAGTATACTGCAGATATAAGCACTCTATTTCAAGAGAACAAAATAAGCAGATGAAGAAGAAGTAAAGAAGAAGAAGAACTATAACTTTTTTTTAATCGTCACATATACAATATACCTTTCCAAAGAATTGTGGAATTCGGCTGCCATCTTTCTGAAAGGCCTCAACAGTGTCCCACATACAAGCATAATTGCATTCATCCACACACGACCAGGACAGCAGCCTGAGATGCAAGGGTTGTGTGAGTTTAAATCTGGTATGATTTGAGCACAGGTGATAATAGCAACTTTCAAAACACTTGCCGAATACGAAAGATCGGTCGCCATTTGATGCAGCCACATAAAGAAATACGCTGAGCACTAAAAGAGAAATTAATATAAATTTAATTGATGCGCTTAAGCTGAGGGAAAACATTTCAAATCCTCCTACATGTCTTACACCTGTCCGCCACTCCGACTGAATGCTACTGCTAGGGCTAGGACACACTTTGCCCACACAGAGACTTTCGGAAACTTTCTTGTGAGAATAGGCTCCCTTACTTAACTCTTTTTATCCCAGATTGATTTGATTTGATTCAAGAACCGACATCACGGCACTCGGGAGTATTTCCCATAAGAGCTATGTCTCCATCTTCAGCAGCCAGCTAAGAGTTCCGAAACTAATGGTGCCAGTAGCATTCTGATTAAACGTCCGTCTAGCCTTTTCTCTGAGCCTCGAGCATCTGCCAAAACCTCTCGTCACTGCCCCCGGCATCAATGTCACCAGATTGTGGTGATCTATCTGCTCCTCCGAATTGTACACGCTCTCCCACAAGGTACTAACCACGTCTGCCCTATCATGAATCAGTATTCCAATAAGCTGTGCAAAGCCAGATAATCTGTCCGCCTGTTCATTTCCCAACACACCGGCGTACCCTGGTGAAAAAATCCACACAATGCTCCTCAACTGTGTCCTCTGCAGCGAGGCATGCCACTCTGCACGAAGCATGCCTGTCCTGATCCTAATCAGCATGCTTTCGAGTCAGTTACAGTTAATATGTGTGTGTGTGTGTGTGTGTGTGTGTGTGTGTGTGTGTGTGTCGTGTTCTCTAGACAGCGGAAAGCTGCAATGACCGCCTCCGCCTCCATTCTTAAGCTAGATGTTGTAGTATCATATACTAGGCTCTCCTGCATTAAACGTCGACCATTAACTTTTGCTAAGAAGCCCCAAGCACTTTTTTTTTGCCTCTTGACACTGAACCGTCTGTGTAAATTATCAAATCTTCTGAGCGAGCATTATCTTGAATTAACTGCTGAATTTCCACCTCTGTGGCACCTGCTGGCCAGTCTCTGCTTTCCAGGCTCAGTGTGATTATGACCCTACACACGACTAACTGTTCAGGTGGCACTTTGACCCACTCCTCTCCTCGCTTAATGTTTTCAGGGATGCAAACCTGTCAGACTGTGTCTTCTGGTAATCCTAGTTTCAGCTTCATAGCACCCCATAGTTGCTCCACTCCTCACAGTGTCACGCCATGCACTCAACTCAGAAGCTGGGCGACGAAACTATATCCTTCCAGTCTACAAATGGAGCAAAAATGCAACGGCCACCGTCTGGCAGGAAAATTTAAAAAAAAATAAAAAAAGGTGCCCGTGCCTAGCCTCCATTTTGACCTGAAGCATTATATGGGGGCTAATAAACGGTCACCCCAGCAGTACCCTCATTATTAGCTGGAGAAGGGACTTAGGACATTACATCCACCAGCAGGCGTCGCCCCTACAATGACCTGCCTGCCTTCGTTAACGACTGTTCACCCAACAGCCATGCAGTTCTTTGGCACGAAGGAGACACCTTGAACTTGGGTTACGGACTGCTGACTCCCTACAAGATGTTATTTTATGTTTTGTATCACACTTGATGTCACTGCACATTGGACATACCCATGCGTGCTCAGTTCTCCGAAGCAGCAGCCACTCCAAAGTACTTCTACTAATTGTCCCCATGAGAAGCTGGTTATATCGTCTCCTTTCTCGGCCCCGAAGACGGCAAAGTCGTGCATCACCATGCTTAACTCCCATGTCACGCAATCGTGTTAATGTCAGGGATTCCTCATTCTCCACTAGTCCAGTTCGTACAGCGTTGACGATATCTGCTCTGCCCATGTTTTTCCCCGCAATCCTTAGTGCAGTGCTTGCCCGTTGGTCCATTCGCTCATTTCCCTTTACGCCCGCATGACCCGGTCTGTAGATCCAGGTTACGGAGGTTAAGTGCGATTTCCGAATGCTTTCTATCCATTCAGAGCGCATACTGCCTGTTGCTATCTTCTGAAGCATATTCATTTAGTCTGAGACAATTACTGCCTGTGTGGTGGTTTGCTCAGATACCCACGCTAAAGCTCTAGAAGCAGCGGTTATTTCCATTGTCATGCTTGACGTGGTTGTCTGGTAAGCGCCGCTGTCCTCGTGTATTGTTTTCCCCCTTCTTTGCGCTGTGTATGCCCATGGTGACCTTGATCCGCTTCACGGATCCATCTGTGTAGATGATGATATCTTCTGGGTCTGAATGCTGATCTATCAGTTCCCTTGAATTTGATCCCTGCAGTACCTTCCGAGTGTGATGACAACCTTAGAGATGCCATGCATGTCTACTGGTGTATTCGTCCATTCTTTTCCGTGACTGATCACGTCTAGATCACATACCTGCTGGATTAAATCCTCAGCCTTTGCCATTCAAGAGCGTGTATAGCTTTGTGCAATGGGTGGTTAACGTCTGCCGATACCCTCATGTAAGCCTTGACCTGTGCCACTTTGTATCTGCTAGTAATCGTCGGCAAACCCAGGACATAACGCATGGTGTTGCAGGAGGTGTCTTTTGTGCAGCCGAGTATGATTCTCATGGCCTAATTTTGTACTCGGTCCAGTCTTTCTAGCTGGGTTTCGCTGACAGTGAGGAGGGCAAGACCATAGTCAATGACGCTAAGCAAAAGCCCTTGATAGAGAAGGAAAAGTAGGCGTTGTTCAATATCAGCTGCTGCTAGCACCTTGAGTGCTGTCAAACCTTTCCTGGCTCTAAGTATGACGTTGTCTACGTGGCATTTGTATGACAAGCATCTGTCAAATGTCATGCCCAACTATTTCATGGTGTCCGTTCTCTCGATGTCCACACCATATATGCTTACGACTGGCGTTGATGTACTAACGATGTGGGTATTCAGAGAGAACCATGTTAAGGTGGCTTTGGACGGGTTCACCTGAGCTCTTGATTCCTGGCACCACTCACTAAGTCTGTCTAGTTCGTGTTGTAGTGTGGTTGTAATTTCCTGCCTGTTTTTACCTTGACGGTAAACAAAGATATCATCTGCATACGACATTTTTCTACCTAGGCCTACGCTCGGTGCACTCGTGACTCCTGCTGTGTACACATTGAAGAGCACAGGCGACAATGGTGATCCCTGAGGCAGACCCATTAGGACGCGTTGAGATTCGGATGCCTATTCACCACATCGAAGCGACACTGTTCTTTCAAATAGCGCTGCTGCGATCCACTTGACGAATTTTTTTTCTATCTGCATATCCAACTGTGTCTTCTGCCTGAGCCATTCATGACATACGTCTTATCAGCCACTGACCCTAAACTGCACCCAGAACTTCGTGCAAAGGGTGGTCTGTGTCTGCAGCTACCCTGAGATATGACTTCGCCCGCAGCACCTTGTGCCTACCTGCAACAGTAAGCAAACGAAGGATGTATCGCATACACACCACTGGGGTGTCTCTAGTGCAAACCAGAATGAGCCGCATAGCTGCGTTCTGTATGCGCTCTAGTTTGTCCATCTGACTCTTTAAGACGGTAAACAGTCAAAGGCCATAATCAACCATTGACAGGATCGGGTGCTGATATAGTGTGAAAAGCATTTTCCGCTCTGTATCAAGTGCAGCCATAGTCTTAAGTGCACTAAGTCCTTTTTTGGCATCTTGTCACAACACTCACTATATGGTCCTTAAATGACTGGCTCTTGTCAAATGTAATTCCCAGATACTTCAGTTTGCTCTCTCTGTTGACGACTCTTATCATCTATCGTGAGACTTGGGACATTAGTTTTAACGATCCTGTTGTCCAGAGAACACCACAAAACAAACGCCTTTTCCAGGTGGACGACAGCCCTCATTTCTGTACACCACTGAGTCACTTTGTCTACTGTCGCTTGTAGCTCCCAGACTGTTTGTTCCCTCTCTTCCCCTGCCTATATGCAAGTATATCATCCGCAAAAGTCGGTGTCCTTCCAACTCCTGGTGCTTTTAGGCTTGCAATCTTGCTCGTATACACGTTAAAGAACACAGGCGAGATGGCGGATCCCTGTGGCAGTCCTGTTGCCAAACTGCATGGTTATGAAGTCCATGAGCCCAGTCGAAAAGCAACCTGACGTGAATACATGACAGCTGCAACCCAATTCACACGGCACGGACTGACCTCCTTATCCCAGATTGACCAATATCAATTAATCTTCGTCCTTGTGTTTGACTAATTTTTCGTTATTTTGAAGCCCCACTCTGGTTGTTGCCCGGGGCCCTAACATAACCTAACGTTGAACAGGGTTTCCAGGACCTCTCCACCGGTGATCCTCATCCGAATTGTAGCATTTTGTATTACCGGGTGTTAATCTCTCAGTGTGATGTCCTGGTGGAGTAAAGAGTCAGTCAGTTAGATTGATCGATCGGTGTGTCTCCTCTGGGACCGGCAGGATGCTGATAATATCACCCACCGAATGCCAATTGGTCTATAAAATATACGGCTACCCCTATTTGCTCAATACGTCTGAAGGTGTGGAAAAGGGTCCTTTACTTTTTTTCTTTTTTTACTCACTCACTTAATTCTCTGGTAGTGTTGTGCTAAGAACTGTCAACACAGCACTTGGAAATACCCATAAGCAGCAGCAATCGAAGAGTTCCAGTTGCGACGGTGCCAGCAGCAGTTTGATTATATCTTCTTCTTCTTCTTCTTCTTCTTCTTCGTTCACCGGCTGTGAATTCCGGTGGAAGGTCCCGGTTAATAGTCCGCTTGAACTTTTGGCTTTTACCTGGACCTGAGTTTTGCGTGTACAACCGTTTTACTGGCTTTTGCCGTTCTCTGCCTCACGAGCAGATGTACTCCGACTTCGAGGAAAGTTTGATTATATGATTATCTTGCCGTTCCTCCGAGTGTAGAGTATCAACCAGATCATCTTACATGTACCATTCTTTCAAGACCATAATGATCTATTCGTGCTTCGCATTGCTCACTCGCTCCCAAAGAGCATTGGTTACACCTAGCTTGCCATGTATAAAATCACTACCCATTGGTGTATAACCAGCCAATCTATTTGCCTGGTCGTTTCCAAAACTCCTGTATTCCCTAGAATAAATATATAAAAACAATTTTTAAAAACGCTAACCGTTCAGGACCTCTGAAGAGACGCTTGAAACTCTGCAAAGAGCACGCCCGTCTCTACCTGTTTTAAAATACTGTGTGAGTCGGTCACAATCACACATGTGTGCGCAGCTAGTTCTTATGCCAGCTAAAAGCTGCTGTGACTGTCTTCGCCTCTATTCTCAAACTATATGTGTAGTATCCTAAACTTTGTTGCACTAGGTGTGAACTTTCACAGTGAACCCCCCAGGAACTTCTTATGCCTATGCCTCTTAGCATAGAACCAAGTTTATAGATAATCACATTTCCTCCTCTGGGATGCCGCCTGAAAGTTTACCACTGTGATATCCTGTTTTATTCACAACCTTAACATGTTAATCCAACAGACTGCAATCCTAGAGACTAACAGGACAGCTTATAAATATCCCCGTTAAACCTCTAACGAAGTTTTTATTAAGGGAGCCGTCACAACCAGGACTTCCGCTCCAGAAAGTTTTGACAGACTGCATACTGCGGAACCTCGGTTTTTCGAACGCCTCGTCTCTGAAAATTTTTTTGTTTTAAATGGGGTGGGGTAGGTGGAGGATCCGCGGCGGAGTGGTAAAGGCGTTGCTTCACACCCTGAACGTCATGGTTTCGATTCATAGACGCGTCTTTCAGTTTACAACTGCAGCTTTTACGGAGATACCAAGGGATCATTTCTGGAGTTACGGATTTCATGCTTTGTTCGAAGCTTTCAGAAGGAGGCCAGTCGTTCTCGGTTTTATGAACAACCTATACTGAAGCTACATATTAAGCAGATTGCGACTGTGGAGAAAGAGCAATTTTCATTCAGTACAAATTCTTGCTCGAGTGTACAGTGTCTTTTACTTTCATGGCTTTCCCTCTCTATGACCCTATTCAACCCTTAGGCTTTGTGGTCTCGATGATGGTATAATTTGATTTTGTTCCAGTGGAGTGCTTGCCCCCAACACAAATTTCTTAATCAAGCTAACTGGCCAGCAGGTCAGTGCGAGTTTAAAACGCTTCCCAGAGTGCTGTTTCAGGTGAGCTTTGATGCAACATCTGACATACAGTGAACACTTAGTGAATTTCGCCAAAAAATTGTGATAGTGGTAGTCCATGTGGCAGTTGTAGTCATGTCTATCCACAACATTCTGTCACGTGTACTTTCAGTCAACTCTTGTACAGATAATTATCCATGCCATGATGTCAAACATCTTTTCTTTCGGTCTCCCTCCGTCTCTCCTCCAAATTTCCCCTTTTCACGATATGCTCCAGTTTTCTCCTTCACATCTAATGACCAAAGAATGTAGATTGTCTTTCAAGATGTGGGCAATCAGCTCTTTTCGTGAGCCAGTTTTTTGAAGACGTTTTCCTTATTCTTTTTATCTGTCCAGTGTATTCTCACCATTCGTTTATAAAACCATATTTCTGCAGCTTCCAAATAAGTTTTCACCACGCCATCTCCGCTTTTTAGGGCTCGAGTTCGCCGTAGTTTTCATTTATTTACCAATGTCTATGATTAACTTCCGTATGTCAAGATATGATTTCTATAGCTTTCATGAATTCTATTTCTTGTCTCAGTTTACAAAGAAAGATTGCATAAAATGTTCCTAATTTTTGTAAAATGCCGCCTTTGCTCGAGTTATTCTACATTTAACGTGTTCAATACATCTTCCATTTGACAATGAAAATAGAAGTAAAGAACGGAAAAATCAAGAACCTCCTTTTAAAGAAATTGAGATCAACTTATGCATTATACTATAGGACACATAATATCCCCACACCCCCCCCCCCCTCCCGCATTTCTTTCTCTTTTAGCTCTTCGATAAAGTATAGGAAGAGAAAAGCAAGAAGATAGAAGTAAAGGGACACAAATGGCATAATAATTTTGCGTGGAACATTCTTCCGGTATGATACGTATGACAGTGAATTTTTGACTGCTAATGTTGGGTGACACCGCAACGTTGTGATTTATCCAGCAGGAGGAAAGGGAAAGAGACGGACTTGGCACAAGGGACGCCTGACTGTCCTCGCCGACTTCTCTTTTAGTGTCACACAGCCACACACTTTGTGCCTTATAGGGAAACATTGTATATTTTACATAACGGTATAGAAAACCCTATTTAATCTTTATTTTAAACGAATAAGTTTATTATCTTATGTGTGATTACCAGTACAGAATAGCGGCCAGTGCTAGTCAGTAGAGGAGAGGTGTGGACTGCACTCAGACGGGTGTACTTTTTTTTTAGGGCAGTTAATTTGTGAAATTAAATGTTGTTATTGTTAGTTATAAACGACCTAAACACTCTCGAAGCCACGATACTTCTTAGGTTATCATGAGATGTGCCATATGCTGCCCAAACGGAAATGATGAAAAGAAATGAAGTTACACAAAAACCATTCAGAAGATTCAAATAAATTGATATGTAATTTGTTAATAATAAACTGAAGGCATGAAACCAAGGTTAACTCTTACCTGGAGGACATTTTGTCACCTCTTTCATTTATCATACACACAGACACACACATCATACTTTGTTGTTACTATATTAGTTTATCAAACATAGACTTGAGTTAATGCGGTACAGAAAACTAAAATTTTAATCAGAAAATGATGTAGACCAATTGAATTGATAGTCTCCAAAATTTTTTCATCTGGTACCCCTTGAGCATATGGCAAAGCTCCCACCCCAAACATAACAAAATGTGATTAAAAAGCAAAATCTCAAGTTCTGTTAACAAGAACTTGGAGAAAAATGTTCACATAAATCAGTTTAGGATAACAAAAGAAACAAACACCAACAACTGATAGTTTCAAAATGTCACTGTGATGGTTGGTACTGTTTTTTCTTGATTTTAAAGAAAGATTTAAAACCGAATGAAAAGTATATCAGTGAGCTTCACAGTATTACAAACAAAACGTGAACGTTGTGGCTGTGAAGCCTTCTTCAGCACATACATAGATTAGACAACACTACACAAATACACAATATCACTTATCTTCGTATCTCATGGTAGCCAGGTAGATGTCATATAAGTAAGCATCTTATCTTGGTATTTTAACTATGGAGTTCATAAAAATATTAAGTCCTAACAATTTTTGTCAGTTATCAGGAGGGCAGAACTAGTTTTAAAGCACTTCAAAACTAGAACTTCAGAGTTCACATTTTAAGATGTAAGTGTAATCCATGAATGAAGTACACGTGATAGTTTTGTGAACTCACTGTGTCCTCTAATTTCTAACCACACCCCTACCCCCCCCCCCCCCTCCAACACTTAGGGCAGAGGTCATAGCTCTCCATTTTTGATGGTTCGTTGCCACCTGTTTTAGGTCATGGATGTTCGTTAGGCCATGGTTGAGCCTTCCCTGATGAAGATTCTATGCAGGGTCTCACTTGGTCCTCCTTGTCTTCTTTTCCCTTCCAGTGTCCATCATATGAGGGCTTGATGGGAGACTCTTGTCTTATCCATTCATAGTTATTTCTGATGTTTCTGTTTCTTAATTAGTCTAGTAAGTTGTCTGTTCAGTAACTGATAAAGGACAGAGACACTAAAACCCAGCAACACACAAAACAAATTAGGAAGGTTAACAGACTACCTAGTGCATCATTTTGAAAGATGTTGGGAAAAAAAATAATAAAGAGCAGTGTTTCCCAAACTTTTCTTAGTCACGGAGCCTTTTTTCAAGTAAAATTTTTCCATGGTGCCCTTACCTAAGTATATGTATGAATGTTTGTATGTAAGAGATAAAAACAAATAGTTTGGGAATCACTGATCAAGAAAAAGACCATTTAGAGATATATCCTATTTTTAACTAATCCAAACCAGTCCAGATGCATTGTGAATGAGCTCTCAGTTGGAGACCTTAGTCTTAACCGGTTGTAAACTCCGGCAGAAAGTTCTGGTTTTTCATCCGCTTTTTCATCTTTTTCCAGAACTTGAGTTTTGTATGCACATCCGTTTTACAGATCTGGCTTATTTGTGTGCAGACTGTTCATCCCTGCCTCCCAGGCAGACGTACTCTGACTTTGTGAAGGAAACACCCCTCATTAACTCTTATGACACACTTGTTAGAGGGGCAGTGAGTCTGTACTTTTTACCCTACAGTCAGGTCTTAAACCCCACACTGCATTCAGAGAAAGACAAGAGAATGAGGCAGAAAAAAGATGAACTATAAACTGCATAGAGGATTTTTATGCAAGCACTACCTAGAGTCTAGACAAAGATTATGCTACGAGGTGTTAATGATAGACATGCAGTCTAAATTGATGGTGAAGAGCAGTTCATTTGACATTCATTGGATCATTTTACATATCTGTAATCCACAGTGAATAACAAACTATTCCTGGATCAAGAAATCAACATTAGGATATTTAAGGCAGCAACAAAAATGAGCAGATTAAAAAAAAAGAGTTTGGGAGAACAGAAAGCTTATGATTGAACCAAAAACTTGTTTCTATGGGCTTGTATTCTTTTCACTCTTTTTTAAGGCAGTGAAACTTTATCATCTTATTTGCTGCAGGAGAAACGGCTAAATAGCATTTACATCCAGTGTTTGAGAATAATACTTGGCAGTAAGTGGCAAGACAAGATCACAAGCACTGTGATATTGGACAGAACTAATATTACAACAGTTTTCTCAGTCTCTGAAGGCTCAGATGGCTGAGTCACGCCTATAGAATGGAGGAGGGTAGAGTCCATAAGGACATCCTCTATGGTGAATTACAGATGGGCAGAAGATGTCCAGATCAGCCTCTAATATGATATAAAGGTTTGTGCAAATGGGGCACAAATGATACATGTATTGAGGTAGATTCATTCAGGGGGGGGGGGGGGATTTGGAGAAGGAGTGAGAATGAAGGAAGAAATTATTAAAGAAAGGATGAATTCTGAGAAAAAGACACTAAAAACAAATGCTGACAACAACGGTCCTGAAATCCTGTGGAAGACTTCTTTAAAGCCTCCCATAAACAGATTTGCTGTGGATATGCACACAGAAACACTATGGGTCAACTGGATCACAGCAGCACTATTTAGAAAGAACAGTGCAGCTGTAATGTGGTGCATGGGCATCGAAACCTCAAAGCATCCTATTGGGCCTGCCACAGGGATCTTCATTGTCGCAAGTGCTCTTAAACAGCAGGAGTCACCACTGCACAAAGCATATGCAGATATCCTTGCGTACCATCAAGGTAAAAACAGGCACAAAATTAAAATCACGCAACAACATGAACTAGACAGGCTCAGTGAGTGGTGCCAGAAATTGAACCACAAATGAACCCGTCGTAGACCTCCTTAACATGGTTCACTCAGGGTTCAAAATATTCTTCTGGTAATGGCTGACGGCCATAAACTGGGATGTCATCTCAAGGTTCCTCCAAAGCTTATTGTCAGATCTACTGGATGTGGCCACATGTTGATTTGCAGCTCCGCAGGAGAGGACAGTCTTGCAAGACTTGTTCTGGAGTCTATTTAGCACGAAAACACTGGGGCTAAAATAATGATCGCCCCAGCGATTGAGGCCACAGCCCCAGTAAAAAAGAATCATTAATACAGTAAAATTTCAGTAACCACAGGCCACTTGCTAGGCCTCTACGGGCAACCAGTTGAATAGCCCTGATCTAGAGGTTTCTAAAACTATGATAATAATTATACTGCCATCTACTTCGGTACTCTTTAAGTGAATATTGTTACCCAATTGTAGAATTTGTGCTCACACAGGCCTCACAGCTAAGTGATCCATTGTCTTCAGTGTGATATTTTCTTGAGGTCTTCAATATTTTTATCTGTTTATAACAGATTTGTAGTCCTAATATTTTGAGGCTATGTTTACAAATGATCTGGTTTTTATTATATATTATTGATTTATTATCTAGTACAACAGAAAAATTGAGATACCTCATTTATAAAGAATATGCTTATGTCCTATTCTTACGTTTCAGACATACACAAATAAAATGAAGGGGAAAATCCTCTTACTGCTGGCATTTGTCTGCATCACCATTGCTGTTGTGTCTAGCAAGAAACATGATGCCTTTGTTGAAGATAATGATTTTGCTGAATTTGAAGAGTTTGAGGATGATGATGGTACTACATTTTTTCAATACTCAGCTAGTTAGTTGTTTAAAAATTGTTTAGTGTATCCTTTTCAGAGTCTGCAGTGTGATTATCAGTACCTACAGAATTTGATAAACATTAAATGGGATGAATTGAAGGAAGATGAAGAAGTAAGAGTTTTGTGGAGACATCCGACGATACATCAGCCAGAACAGAATGGGAGTTGTTAGCCTAAAAACATTTGGAGACATACACAGGAGGAGATGGTACCACTTATGGTCATGTCTGATGGGCAGCATCTTTAAATGAACAGTGAAGAAGGAAGAGTCTGGACGACTGATGCACGTTTTAATGAATGTTTGTAGTTTATTAGTAATTGTTTTAGTTCAGTATTTTTCAGCTGCAGACAGCAGAACTGATTTGACATTGGAGTTCAATAATTTTCAGCTGCAGACAGCAGAACTGATTTGACATTGGGGTTCAATTTTTGAAGCTTATTATAAGCTTCCTTTGATTTCTACAAATTTCCTAGTGCTATGAAAACTTCTTACATTTTGTGTTCATATTTTAATATCTTTATCAGTTTTCCCCATCTGTATCTACATTATCACCCAGACAGGTGTATGCACATTTTGGAGCTGGAAATCACCAAGAGAAATGAAACTACTGTTTGCATGTGTTTTTTTTCTCTCATTATCTTTGTCTTTCCTTTATAAATTTTTAGACCTTTTTGTTGTGGGCTCGCATCAAGTATGTTTAATGTATCGTGCATCTGATTTCATTTAGGGTGATAGGAGAGAAATATCATCCGCAAAGTCCAGATCCTCGAGTTGTTTTATAAGGGTTGTTATAGGGGTTTCATTCCTGATGGTGGCCTGTAAAAAAATTAGTAGAGGTGACAAAAGACATCCCTGTTGCACACCTTTTTTATTATTATTTTAACTTCATATGTGTCTGTTAAGTTTTCCCTTTTGAAGAACTCAACATTTCATGTCTTTATATGTTGCCTTTATTAGTAATTTTCTGTGGAATCCCATAATGTTAAAACTTATGTTTCCAGAGAGATTTCCTTTCAGTGCTGTCAAGGGCTTTTTCATAGTCTAAGAATCCAGCATAAAGTGTTTATAATTTAACTCAGTACTTTGCTCTATTATTGGGCAGTTTCAGAAGATATCCTTCTCTCCATTCTGCTATCTCTTAAGTCTCCCAGACTTTACTAAATAATTTGTTTAGCAATGCTCTAGACATGTTTATACGAATCTTTAGCATCGCTTATTTTATTTATGTAAGATGGTGTTGTAGTTGAGGAGGAAGACGAAGGACAAAAACCTCACAAACAGCCTCCGGCAGCAGAAGATCAAGAAGGAGCCTTTGATGATGAAGACGAGGAGGATGAAGATGCTTTGGTAAGTGTTTTTGTGTGTGTCGGTAGCATGTGATTACTGGAGAGTTTTGGGAAATGCCATTCTGGTCTCAAGACTCAGTGAAGGGAAAACCCTAACTGCACCTCCATGCGGAAGAGGACGGTAAACACACTGCGGCCAACGCAGCTATTAGGACCGAGTATCCGCCCGGATAAGTGGACACATCTGGGGTGCCCTCTGCTGTTAGCAGGAGCATCACAGAGCAGGGCACTCACTTGCCCTAGCAATCGAAAAGGTTGCTTAAGGCTGAGGACATGGTCTAAAGCCATGTGGATGTGGAAAGCAATGGGAAACTACCACATTACTATCCCAAGAAACTCATTACGGATGTGAGTCGTGGACTATCTCTCAGTCCTTAAGAAAGAGAATAGGGACTTTTGAGCTGAAATGCTATAGAAAGATTCTCAGAATATCTTGGACAAAGAAGATGAGAAATGTTGACATCTTAAAAGATCTGAACATCAAGGAAGATTGGCTAAACAGCATCCTTTCTCGAAAGCTGAAATATTTTGGTCATATCAAGCGCCACGACGGATTAGAAAAAAATTATAGCAAAAGGCATGGTACCAGGAGGGGCAGGGGCGACCGACATGAAGATGGGTACAGGATATAAGTGACTCCTTGAGTGTGAAAGTTCATGAGGCGGGAGAACTGGCAAGAGACTTAGTTTCTTACAGGCAGACTGTGATGAGAGCGATGTTCTGCAAAGGACCTGCTACATGATGATGAGCATGTGATTACTTCTATCCTTTCCTGGGAAGAAAAGGTGGCGAGTGTGATGGTGAACCAGTGCAGACTGCTCTATAAAAAATATCAGTCCAGCATCATACGCCCTCGTGGCATTAAAAGGGTTCTCAACTGGCTTTCTTTTTCCACTTGGTGACTATTTTTTTATAGGTCTGCATGTATATTATCTCTTCACTGCAATCTTGGTCTGCCTTTTTGTCTGCTCCCATTTAATTATATAATTGAATTGTTGGAATAGATTTATACTGTAGACTGAGTGCATTACTTGTAAATAAAATAATTTTCTTGGTTAGTAATGTTGCAAGACTACAAAAGATAGCTGCAATTCACACACAATGTTGCACTTTACAGTAGCAAATACAGCATTTCGAAATGCTAACATTCAAACTAAACAAAGGCAGAGTAGTTTATGCATGACCATCTCCGAAACCCCTAACCAGGAGCCATTTTTATGTTCACAGTTAGTAAAGATAGGCTGTTTTCATGTCAAGGCCGGGATCATGTTGTCCAGTCCTGTCAGTCAAGAAAAGCTTCCCTCTTGAAGTTAAAGGAGACTCTTTCTTCTTTCACATACATTTCACTAATTTTTATATTGACTAATTTCACTATTATAACAGTGTCTTTAATGTATTTTTGTAACAGCATTGATCTCTCATTTTTTCCTCTGCAGGCGGATGACGAGTTTGAACATCTTCATGATGATGAGGAGTTTGAGAACTTTGACAGAGAAAAAGATTCCCCCAAGACCAAGACTCCAGACAAATTGCCAGACTTACAGATGGCAAAGGTGTGGATGAGAATCATTAAACAATTATGTTGTCATCCAGACAGCTTCTGAATTGTCTACTTTATAACTTGAGGTGGTGATCTGGTAATCTTAGTTTCAGCTTCATAGCAAACGGGTCACCCCATAGCTGCTCCGCTCCTGTGCCAACGAAAAACACACAGAATGTTTATCACAAACCCTTGTGGAAAGATTGACAGACTGCTGTCTCAGCATATCTAGCATACATACGCATTAAAAGCCTACGGTAGCCATCCTAAGTGCTAACACAAACAGTTCAACATTAGAAATGCAGTTCATCATGGTTGGTAGCAGAAGTCACCAACAGATCATCAGTTGCACACCCGATCAATTTTAATCACATAATGAATGGCATCACCAACATTGCAACAACAGGGATCGCACCATTTTCTGAATTTACAAGTTAACACAACCACATTGGTCACAGTCAAAAAACATTCTAAATGAAATCCTCAGCTCACAGTGTCACACCATGCACTCAACTTTGAAGCTGGGCGACGAAACTATATCCTTTGTCTACAAATGGAGCAAAAATGCAACAGCCACCGTCTGACAGAAGCAAAAAATTTGCCGCGGCTCAAAACATTGGCTGTACCTAGCATCCATTTAGCATCCCAGCGTCAGGTGGGGATAAGAATCATATAAGAGGGGCAGTCAATAGAAGACTCAATTTCAAATCCAGCTGTGACTTGCTGCAACCCATTGCCGGTGTTTGAAACCGGATGGTTCCCGGCGTTCACACAGCCTCTGGGAAATGGGTACCAGAGTTAACACTAAAGGGTAAATAGTGGAACATCGCTGTAGCTACAGAGTCCGTACTGTTGGTGGAGCACTTATGGTTTTATAACCGTATGCTGTGATGCTGGTTCACATCTCCCGACTTTACCTTTTTATAAGAATCATATTAAATTCGGCGGTCATCCAGGCAGCTTCAGAGTTATCTACTTTATTTATAACTGGAGGTGGGCATAAGAATTGTATAAATTTTCTGTTTTTATCAAGATAGCTTCTGAATTGTCTACTTTATTTATAACTGGAGGTTGGCATAAGAATTGTATACATTTTCTGTTTTTATCCAGGCAGCTTCTGAACTGTCTACTTTATTTGTAACTGGGGGTGGGCATAAAAAGTATACATTTTCTGTTTTTATCAAGACAGCTTCTGATTTGTCTACTTTACTTATAACTGGAGGTGGGCATAAGAATTGTATACATTTTCTGTTTTTATCAAGACAGCTTCTGAACTGTCTACTTTATTTATAACTGGAGGTGGGCATAAGAATTGTATACATTTTCTGTTTTTATCCAGGCAGCTTCTGAACTGTCTACTTTATTTGTAACTGGAGGTAGGGATGAGTCAAGTTAAGTAGTGACTTTTGGAAACAGTTGATTAGTTGTATCCAAATCAAAATACGCAAGGTTAAGATATTTCTTCTGCAGTAGCCCTAAACAGGGCTTTTTAAAGGGTTCAAGTAAAGGATTTTTTTTTTCTACACCTTCAGGCTTGTTAGGCATATAGGGCCAGAACTATATTTTATTGACCAATTGGCACTCTATGGGTGATGTGGTCAGCATCACTTTGACCACTTTTACTTCCCACCACTTTACATGCTATCAGTTTAAGGTTGGGTGGACCTGGGAACCAAGGTCATTAAAAAAAAAGTGTGGATCTTCTGGATCCACCGGCAAACGTCTAGCCATTACACTGTGGCAGCTTCCATTTGTTAAGGGGTCTAGGGTCTGTTGATTTCTATTCCCCAAACTGGGATCCTGGAACCACACAAGGAAGGCTAAGATATGAATTGTGTAACTCGTCTTCAAAGTGCCTCGCCTGGAACCACACAAGGAAGGGTAAGATATGAATTGAGTAACTCGTCTTCAAAGTGCCTCGCCTGGGAGCCTGGAACCACACAAGGAAGGCTAAGATAAGATTTGTGTAACTCGTCTTCAAAGTGCCTCACCTGGAAGCCTGGAACCACACAAGGAAGGCTAAGATATGAATTGTGTAACTCGTCTTCAAAGTGCCTCACCTGGGAGCCTGGAACCACACTAGGAAGGTTAAGATATGATTTGTGTAACTCGTCTTCAAAGCGCTTACAGACCATGAGCATGCATGCGAGAAATTTGAAACCTGACCTCAGATGATGCCCTTTTAGTTGATGTAAGTTAAGTATGGTTGTTTAAAGATTGTAAAATGAGATTTCAATATTTGACAGGTACCACTTCACTTAAGAACAAGCTGGGACAGCTTCTACCTTGAGATTTTAATGATTGCTGGCCTGACTGTATATTTCCTCAACTTTTTGGCGGGAAAATCAAAGAATTGCAAGCTGGCAACAGCCTGGTTATCAGCTCATAAAGAACTGCTGGAATCACAATTCAGTATCGTTGGTATGTTGGAAGTCCATTATCCCAAGTTTTTTAGTACATTAGTGAATTGAAAATAGTACTGAACTGCTAAGATGTTCATTAGCAAAGAAGGGATTAAATAACATAAAAAGCTGCAAGTGTGTATATTGGTGGTGGTTTCAGGTGCATGTAATGTATGTATGCAAATGCTAAAAAAAATATGGGTCATAACCAAGCAGGGATTCCCAGAAACAATCTTTTTAAAAACAACCATATTACGCAAGTCATTAATAAATGTTTATAGAAATGTGTTTATCTTCTTTTTGAAAGTTTTGTTTTAAATATATAAAAAGGGGTCATCAGTAAACATGAGCAGAGTGAAGCATTAAATGGAATACATTTTCCTGGGCCTGAAAACATGTATCAGGTTGCTCATTCCATAACAAGTTGACCTCTATCACTATATCACTGAGGCTTATGGGAAAATTTGACATCAACTTGGCTTTATTCCTGGATTTAAGTTCTGTATGCAGCTCTGCTATTTGTGCGCATTTTATTGTTTTCCTGCCTTTCACACCCTAACTTTGAGGAAAGACCCAGAATTAAATCTTTGGTAAAGTTATAGATTTGTTTTAGTCCTGGTCAAAAATAAAACCCTAAACTGCACTTGCCACACAGCCCTAAATTGTTAGGCTCAGTACCTCCCTGTGCTACACAGCCATAAAAAGTGGTACATACAGACAGTTTAATGCTTAGTTGATTTTGTGATTTGTGTTTCACTAATAGGAGATGACGGTACATCAAAGGAAGTAACCACTGGAGTGTTGATGAAAGAGTCTGAAAATGTGTATGCCTTATGGTGCAGTGGCCGCACCTGTGTGGAAGGCATGCTGGTTGAGTTGAAACTTCTCAAGCGACAGGATCTCATTAATCTGTTACTGCGGATATTCAAACCAGCATCAGATCAAGTGGTGAGATGCCTAGACACATAGGAAACATTTGTATTTGTCCAAATGTCACATTAATTAACTCTTTTAGGTCACAGGCAACTATTTTGAGTGGGTCCTTACAAATAGTAACATTGTAATGTAGCTTACATGGCTCTGTGGCTTAGAGTTTAGTAAATATGTTTTACAGTCTTCATTATACTGGGGCTTAGTTTCTGCAGCAGGCGGTTTAGAAAAAACTGTACTCATGGCTTCCAGATAGTGATACGAGAGTCACACTGTGAAAAAAAAGATTGGGGCCTCAGCACCTAATATTCATAAAGCCAGCTGTGGATGTATCCATTGCATCTAGCCTCCGGTTGGGAGATGTCATCAATTTAATTTAATTAAAAAGCCTACCATATATATATATATATATATATATATATATATAGCCAGGAGAGCACAGTGATGCATGGTATAGTTCCAGAAAAAAACGAGGCAGAGGTGAATGTCGGCAACAGTGTATACAAGACACTGAAGATGTATTGGTTATGAAAGCACATAGGGCTAGGGATGGCTAGATAAACATATACCTACAGTTGTGCCGTGACGAGAGCTAGGTTCTGTAAAGCATCTGCTGATTGTTAGTAATGTAGTCAGTAAGAGTTAATAATTTTTGGCATGAGACTAGCTACTTTATCTGTTGAATATTTTTGTTGTAAATTCCAGTGAGTATTGATCAAGCCTACAGTTGGCTTGAATTATTTGAGGGCTAATGTTCCGTTGAAAGAATATTGACTGGAAAAAAAAAAGTTGAGAATTTGAGATGCACTTGTACATTTGAAATTGTATGTGGTGATGCATTTGTTTTATATTTCAGATTGTTAAAGTTGAGCTAGAGGAAGGAAAGGTGGATGGGTTTGTGTTTTGTATTGCCCAGAAGCGATCTGCTGCCTAAGCTTCACAAAGACATGACTGATTTGGTAAGTTGGCATTATGTTCCAGCTTTGTTTGTCTTCTGACTGTAGATGCACAGTCAGGCAATTAAAAATGAGGCAGACTTCTTTATGTCTGA
Organism: Candidula unifasciata; assembly: GCA_905116865.2. Classification (NCBI taxonomy): domain Eukaryota; kingdom Metazoa; phylum Mollusca; class Gastropoda; order Stylommatophora; family Geomitridae; genus Candidula; species Candidula unifasciata. The sequence goes on along the minus strand of CAJHNH020001917.1, from coordinate 4,561 downwards.
GACAAAGCATGTCATCCAACACAACAGGCACCATTTATTTATGATTGTTGGCCAAAGGTAGGGGAATAGCACCAGCCGGAAGGGCTGGGTTTGTGGCCTCTTGGGGTGCAAGGTTAGTACCATTCTTGAAAGCCGTGTATTGTCATTAATAATTTCGGAGGTGTTTTTTTAAATCTCGGAATGAAATAATTTTACTTCTTACAGATGTAAGTTGGGAATTAAGTAACACAAGCTTATGTAATGTTGAGAGGTTAGTATATGTTTTACACATTTTTGCGGAATTGAAATAAAAAAGAAAAAAAATACAGTATTTTGCCGATAATAAAAAGACTGTAAGCAGTTATTAAAAATCATACTAGAGAGAAGATGGCAAGTGATAAGAGGCAGACCATTGATAAAACAACGGGAGATAGCATCAATAGATTGGCGAACAGACATATAAAAGTGTACATTCAGGAGGACAGTCCATAGGAATTGGAGAATCCCATTGCAGTCACCCCTCATTGTGGAGATGGCACCTGATTGATTGAGAAAGAAAAGAATAGAAACTCACTAACTAGGAAATATTCTTGATTTTGACTTTAGTGTTTTTGACACATAGAAGATGATTCACTTAACGTGATGGATCATTAGCCCCATAATAAAACATTTAAATTAGTTTATTCGCCTCTTTTCTCTGAACAGAGTCAGTTTACTGAAAAGAAAAGCCTGGAGAAATTTGATGTGCCCGCTTCCTACCAAACTTTTGTCCTGAGAATAGGGGAGGGAACTGCTGCTGTGCTTGATAAACCGGGTAAGTAAAGATATCCCTGTTTGTTTCAGTGGAAAGACTTCAGTGGTTAGAGTCATTTTGGATATTTTTCTCTGAGTATTTGGGGTGATGTTGGTAAAGGAACGGCAGACAGATTGGGCTGAAGCTGGCAGCAGATGGTGGTAAATTGATGCATTTCAAGTCTAAATGTGTTAAGCCTTTTGCTAGCCAATTGACCAGGACACACAATTTAGATCATCATGGTCTGGAAAGAGGGTTTCAGGAGGAATTGACCATGGAATGCTGGCCAACACTGGGGTCCATAGGAAAGTCCAGATGGATGTGATAATCAGAACTTGCTTCTGGTGCTGTTTGGAATACTGCCTGAAGATAGGCAAGCATTGTGTTTAGTAATGGTTCCTAAATTCGGTGATGTTTGGTTGTTGACAGCTTAAATTGAGTGATCCTTTCAGCATGTGTTTTTCATTCGTTTTTGTCCAAAATGGTTTTTAATGTCCTTCGTGCACAGTATGCGTTCAGTCAGTCCTAGATTCATCTCCCATCAACCATAATGTCCCACTACTGCTTTTCTTAAACCTTAATCATGTTTGCTGTAGCTTAACATTTTTTAGTTTTCTTTTTTGTAAAAAAGTTTCTTGTTGTTCACGCGCATTTTGACTATGGTCTTATTCTAGAACTTGAATTTGTGGTCACATCCATTTTTGGATCTGGCTTCTTTTTGTGCAGATTGTTGGTTCCTTGCCTCTCAGGCTTGACACACTTTGACTTTGAAGAAAACACCCTGATTTGTTTGCCTTTTATGACATGCTTGTTGATGGGCAGTTGTGTCACATTCTTTTCTCCCAAAAATAATGCCAGTGAATTCACACTTGACTTGTTGTTTTTCTGAATCATGATACTGGTAATAAACCAGTTTTTTTTAATGTCCCTATCTAGGAATCCTAGCTGTTACCTTAGTTGAAACATACTTTTCTTCTTCTTTGTTTTGTGAAACGATCCATCTTTCTCATCATATTTGTTTTTGACACAGAAAATTTTTCTCAAAACTGTAATGTTTGAGCAAAAGGCAATCGGAGAGAATAGGTTTTTCAAGAACTACTGTGCTTTGCAAAAAGGGCAGAGGAAAGTATTGTTTTATAAAGAAACTTGAAAGAGAGCTTGTTTGTGAGAATAATGCAGAGATAAGGAATTATACAATTGTTGACGTCCTTGAATCAGACAATGCCCATAAAATGATTATAACATTAGTCTATACCCCTCCCCCTTTCCAAGACATGTTACAAAAGAAATGGATCGTACAACAACTATGTAACAGCTGGCGAAGGTTGGGGGAAAAAGAAAACAATAGGAAGGTTTATAATTAGTGTGCATATCCTTTAGGCATGACGTTACAGACCCAACCCGACAGCCATTGTTTGGCTGATGTGGTTTTTTCTAGACTACATTTTACGTTTCATTAGTCTTGCTATTGCTTTTTGAACTGTCAGCTGTCGACACCAAACGCAAGTCGTTCTGGCTGCTACTACACTACCTGCAGCTGGTATCGACCGCGGCATTAAGAAGCACGTTGCAGTGCCGCCCCCGAGAAAGGTGGAGAAATAAATATTTGGGTAGCTTACCAAGGCACATACACTGATAGGAAGGCACATAGACTGATGGGAAGGCACATACACTGATAGGAAGGCACATATACTGATAGGAAGGCACATACACTGATAGGAAGGCACATATACTGATAGGAAGGCACATATACTGATAGGAAGGCACATATACTGATAGGAAGGCACATACACTGATAGGAAGGCACATATACTGATAGGAAGGCACATACACTGATAGGAAGGCACATACACTGATAGGAAGGCACATAGACAGCTGATAGGAAGGGCACATACCTGATAAAATGCACATAGACACTGAGAGGAAGGCACCATAGACTGATTGGGAAAAAAAAAAAAAAAAAGGCACATACACTGATAGGAAGGCACATATACTGATAGAAGGCACATATACTGATAGAAGGCACATACAATGATCGAAGAGCACATACACTGATAGGAAGGCACATACACTGATAGGAAGGCACATACACTGATAGGAAGGCACATACACTGATAGGAAGGCACATACACTGATAGAAAGGCACATAGACACTGATGGGAAGGCACATACACTGATGGGAAGGCACATACACTGATGGGAAGGCACATAGACACTGATGGGAAGGCACATACACTGATGGGAAGGCTCATACACTGATAGGAAGGCTCATACACTGATAGGAAGGCACATACACTGATAGGAAGGCACATACACTGATAGGAAGGCACATACACTGGTGGGAAAGGCACAATACACTTGGTGGGAAGAGCAAACATACACTGATGGGAAGGCACATACACTGATGGGAAGGCACATACACTGATGGGAAGGCACATAGACACTGATAGTGGAGGCGACATACACTGATGGAAGAGCCCATACACTGATGCGAAGGCACATACACTGATGGGAAGGCACATAGACACTGATAGGAAGGCACATACACTGATGGGAAGGCACATACACTGATAGGAAGGCACATACACTGATAGGAAGGCACATACACTGATGGGAAGGCACATACACTGATAGGAAGGCACATACACTGATGGAAGGCACATACACTTGGTGGGAAGGCACATACGACTGATTGGGAAGGCACATACACTGATGTGAAGGCACACATACAGCTGAGGGGAAGGCACAATACACTTGATGTGAAGGCACATAAGAACATGAATAGGAAGGGCACATACACTGATGGGAAGGTCCACATACACTGATGGGAAAGGCACATAGACATCTGATATGGACGGCACATACACTGATGGGAATGCACATCAATGATGGGAATGCACAGGTACACTGATAGGACGCACATAGCATCTGATGGTAAGGCACATACACTGATAGGACGGCACATACACTGATAGGAAGGCCACATACACTGATAGGAAAAGGCACATCCACTGGATAGGAAGGCACATAGACACTGACCTAATCCGTGATTCTGGTGATGGTGGTAAATACTCAGACATGACAGCCTGTGCTTACCGCGGCACGACACATGATTTTAATGAAAGAGGCGGAGGGCGCTTGAACTGGTAATTGAGATTAGATTAAGCAGAGTTAGAATGTTTACTAGATTTCCTCTTTTCTGTTTCCACTTTGAAATGTTTGCTGGCCACAGTTGTGTTGTTTTTTACACCCAGAGTGGTAATTTCTGCAACGTTTAAACCGATTGCATTTAATTTCAAGAAACCCATCGCATACTTTTTACAAATGCTTGTTATAATGACCAGTAGGTCTTGTTGTTTCTTTCTTCCCCGTTCCCCAGAATTAAGGGCTTGCTGAAATTTAATGTTCTTTGGCCAAAAGGTACGGGGGAGAATATACACACTAGCTGTAAACCACAATGCAGGCATACCCAGCCATCCCTTTAAAATTGACCACTCAAGAGGAAGAAGATTAATTTTGTTGTGGATTGGTGCAAAAAGGTTGACGTTTTCTAATGTTTTTACCTCTACGACATAATCAGGCTCTTTACATTTTTGATTGTTATGGTGGGCAACAATCAAGACACAAGGTATCTGATATGTCATAACATATAAGATTCCTTATGCTTTATGCTACGGAATATGAGATTTCCTATTATTATTACTTTATGACATCAGGTACTTAAGTTTTTTATTGTTTTACAAGAGACTCTTCTGGGTCTGTTAAACATATCAGGTTTGTGTTTTGGTG
>CAJHNH020001916.1:112500-136646 GCA_905116865.2 Candidula unifasciata | reverse complement strand
GATGATGAAGATGATGATGATGAAGATGATGATGAAGATGATGATGATGATGAAGATGATGATGATGATGATGATGATGATGATGATGATGATGATGATGAAGATGATGATGATGATGATGATGATGATGATGATGATGATGATGATGATGATGATGATGATGATGATGATGATGATGATGATGATGATGATGATGATGATGATGAGATGATGATGATGATGATGATGGATGATGATGATGATGATGATGATGAAGATGATGATGATGATGATGATGATGATGGATGATGATGATGATGATGATGATGATGAGATGATGATGATGATGATGAGATGATGAGATGATGATGAGATGATGATGATGATGATGATGATGATGATGATAGATGATGATGATGAGATGATGATGATGATGATGATGATGAGATGATGATGATGATGATGATGATGAGATGATGATGATGATGATGAGATGATGATGAGATGATGATGATGATGATGATGATGATGAGATGATGATGAGATGATGATGATGATGATGATGAGATGATGATGATGATGATGATGATGATGATAGATGAGATAGATAGATGAGATGATAGATGATGATAGATAGATGATGATGATATGATGATGATGATGATGATGATGATGATGATGATGAGATGATGATAGATAGATAGATGATAGATGATGATAGATGATGATGATAGATGATGATGATGATAGATGATGATGATGATGATGATGATGATGATAGATGATGATGATGATGATAAGATAGATGATGATAGATGATAGATGATGATGATGATAGATAGATAGATGATAGATGATAGATAGATAGATAGATAGATAGATATAGATGATGATAGATGAGATAGATGAGATAGATGATGATGAGATAGATGATGAGATGAGATGATGATGATAGATGATGATGGATGAGATAGATGATGAGATGATGATGAGATGATGATGATGATGATGATGATGATAGATGATGATGATGATAGATGATAGATGATGATGATGATGATGATAGATGAGATATGATGAGATGATGATGATGATGATAGATAGATATGATATGATAGATGATGATAGATAGATGATGATGAGATAGATGATGATGAGATATGATGATGATGGATAGATGATGATAGATAGATAGATAGATGATAGATGATGATATGATAGATAGATGATAGATGATAGATGAGATGAGATGATAGATATGATAGATGATGATGAGATAGATGATGATGATGATAGATAGATAGATGATGGATGATAGATAGATGATAGATGAGATGATGATAGATAGATAGATAGATAGATAGATAGATAGATAGATAGATATGATAGATAGATAGATAGATGATAGATAGATGATAGATGATGATGAGATAGATAGATAGATATGATGATAGATAGATAGATGATGATAGATAGATATGATAGATGATGATAGATAGATAGATATAGATAGATAGATGATGATAGATATGATGATGATAGATAGATAGATATGATAGATAGATAGATAGATAGATAGATGATAGATGATGATGATGATGATAGATAGATAGATGATAGATGATGATGATGATGATAGATAGATGATAGATAGATGATAGATAGATAGATAGATAGATGAGATGATGATGATGATAGATGATGATAGATAGATAGATAGATAGATAGATAGATAGATGATAGATATAGATAGATGATGATAGATGATGATAGATAGATAGATAGATAGATAGATAGATGATAGATAGATAGATAGATAGATAGATGATGATGAGATGATAGATAGATGATAGATAGATATGATAGATAGATGGTGATGATGATATGATGAGATAGATGATGATAGATAGATGAGATAGATGATGATGATAGATAGATAGATATGATGATGATGATAGATAGATAGATAGATAGATAGATGATGATGATAGATGATGATGAGATAGATGATGATAGATGATAGATAGATAGATGATGAGATAGATGATAGATAGATAGATAGATAGATAGATAGATAGATGATGATAGATAGATAGATAGATGATGATAGATAGATAGATATGATGATGATAGATAGATAGATAGATAGATGATGATAGATAGATAGATAGATAGATAGATAGATAGATATGATATGATAGATAGATAGATAGATAGATGATGATAGATAGATAGATAGATAGATGAGATAGATGATAGATAGATAGATAGATAGATAGATGATGATAGATAGATAGATAGATAGATAGATATGATGATAGATAGATGATGATAGATAGATAGATAGATAGATATGATAGATAGATAGATATGATAGATAGATAGATGATAGATAGATGATGATGATAGATAGTAGATGGATATGATAGATAGATAGATGATAGATAGATGATGATAGATGATGATAGATAGATAGATAGATAGATAGATAGATAGATAGATAGATGAGATAGATAGATAGATAGATAGATAGATAGATAGATAGATAGATAGATAGATAGATGATATGATGATGATGATGATGATGATAGATAGATGATAGATAGATAGATAGATGATAGATATGATAGATAGATAGATAGATGATGAGATAGATAGATGATGATGATAGATAGATGATGATGATGATAGATAGATAGATAGATAGATAGATAGATAGATAGATAGATAGATAGATAGATAGATAGATAGATAGATAGATAGATAGATAGATAGATAGATGATGATAGATAGATAGATGATAGATGGATGATATGATGATAGATAGATGATGATAGATGAGATAGATAGATAGATGATGATGATGATGATGATGATGATGATAGATAGATAGATGATAGATAGATAGATAGATAGATAGATATGAGATATGATAGATGATGATGAGATAGATGATAGATATGATAGATAGATAGATAGATAGATAGATAGATAGATAGATAGATAGATATAGATAGATAGATATGATAGATAGATAGATAGATAGATAGATAGATAGATAGATAGATAGATATGATAGATAGATAGATAGATAGATAGATAGATAGATAGATAGATAGATAGATAGATAGATAGATAGATAGATAGATAGATAGATAGATAGATAGATAGATAGATAGATAGATAGATAGATAGATAGATAGATAGATAGATAGATAGATGATGATAGATAGATAGATAGATATGATAGATAGATAGATAGATAGATAGATAGATAGATAGATAGATAGATAGATAGATAGATAGATAGATAGATAGATAGATAGATAGATGATAGATAGATAGATAGATAGATAGATAGATAGATGATAGATAGATAGATAGATAGATAGATAGATAGATAGATAGATAGATAGATAGATAGATAGATAGATAGATAGATATAGATAGATAGATAGATAGATAGATAGATAGATAGATATGATAGATAGATGATAGATAGATAGATAGATAGATAGATAGATAGATAGATAGATAGATAGATAGATAGATAGATAGATAGATAGATAGATAGATAGATAGATAGATATAGATAGATAGATAGATAGATAGATAGATAGATAGATAGATAGATAGATAGATAGATGAGATGATGATAGATAGATAGATGATAGATAGATAGATAGATGAGATGATAGATAGATAGATAGATATGATAGATAGATAGATAGATAGATGAGATAGATAGATAGATAGATAGATAGATAGATAGATAGATGATGATAGATAGATAGATAGATAGATAGATAGATAGATAGATAGATAGATAGATAGATAGATAGATAGATAGATAGATAGATAGATAGATAGATGATGATAGATAGATAGATAGATAGATAGATAGATAGATAGATAGATAGATAGATATGATAGATAGATAGATAGATAGATAGATGAGATAGATAGATAGATAGATATATAGATGATAGATAGATAGATAGATAGATAGATGATAGATGATGATGAGATAGATGATATAGATAGATATAGATAGATGATAGATATGATGATAGATATGATAGATAGATAGATGATGATAGATGATAGATGATGATGATGATAGATAGATAGATAGATAGATATGATATAGATAGATAGATAGATAGATAGATAGATAGATAGATAGATAGATAGATAGATAGATATAGATAGATAGATAGATAGATAGATAGATAGATATGATATAGATAGATAGATAGATGATGATAGATGATGATGATAGATATAGATAGATGATGATGAGATAGATAGATAGATAGATAGATAGATAGATGATAGATAGATAGATAGATATAGATAGATAGATAGATAGATAGATAGATGAGATAGATAGATAGATGATAGATAGATAGATAGATGATAGATAGATAGATAGATAGATAGATAGATAGATGAGATAGATAGATATGATAGATAGATAGATGATAGATAGATAGATAGATAGATAGATAGATAGATAGATAGATAGATAGATAGATGATAGATAGATAGATGATAGATAGATAGATAGATAGATAGATAGATGATGATATAGATGATGATAGATAGATAGATAGATAGATGAGATAGATAGATAGATAGATAGATAGATAGATAGATGATAGATGATGATAGATAGATAGATAGATAGATAGATGATAGATAGATAGATAGATGAGATGATAGATAGATAGATAGATAGATAGATAGATAGATAGATGATGATAGATAGATAGATAGATATGATAGATAGATAGATAGATATGATAGATATAGATAGATAGATAGATAGATAGATAGATAGATAGATAGATAGATAGATAGATAGATAGATAGATAGATAGATAGATAGATAGATAGATAGATGATAGATAGATAGATAGATAGATAGATGATAGATATGATAGATAGATAGATAGATAGATAGATAGATAGATAGATATGATAGATAGATGATAGATGATAGATAGATAGATAGATAGATAGATATAGATAGATAGATAGATAGATAGATAGATATAGATAGATAGATAGATAGATAGATAGATAGATAGATAGATGATGATATGATAGATAGATAGATAGATAGATAGATAGATAGATAGATAGATAGATAGATAGATAGATAGATAGATAGATGATAGATAGATAGATGATAGATAGATGATGATAGATAGATAGATAGATAGATAGATATGAGATGAGATGATAGATATGATAGATAGATGATGATAGATAGATGATGATGATGATGATAGATAGATAGATGATAGATAGATGAGATAGATAGATGATAGATAGATAGATAGATAGATAGATAGATAGATAGATAGATGATGATAGATAGATAGATAGATAGATAGATAGATAGATAGATAGATAGATAGATGATAGATAGATAGATAGATAGATAGATAGATAGATAGATAGATATGATAGATAGATAGATAGATAGATAGATGATAGATGAGATAGATGATGATAGATGATGATAGATAGATAGATAGATAGATAGATAGATAGATAGATAGATATGATATGATAGATAGATAGATAGATAGATGAGATGAGATGATGATAGATAGATAGATAGATAGATGATAGATAGATAGATGATAGATAGATGATAGATAGATAGATGATAGATAGATAGATGATAGATAGATAGATAGATAGATAGATAGATGAGATGATGATGATAGATAGATAGAGATAGATAGATAGATAGATAGATGATATGATAGATATGATGAGATGATGATAGATAGATAGATAGATAGATGAGATGAGATAGATAGATAGATAGATGATAGATAGATAGATGATAGATAGATAGATAGATAGATAGATAGATAGATATGATGATGATGATAGATGATAGATAGATAGATAGATAGATATGATATGATGATGATGATAGATATGATAGATAGATAGATAGATAGATGAGATAGATATGATGATGATAGATAGATAGATAGATAGATGATAGATGATAGATAGATAGATAGATGAGATAGATAGATGATGATGATGATAGATGATAGATAGATGATGGATGATGATGATGATGATGATGATGATGGATAGATGATATGATGATGATGATGATGATAGATAGATGATGATGATGATAGATAGATGATAGATAGATGATGATGAGATGATGATGATGATGATGAGATAGATGAGATGATGAGATAGATGATAGATAGATGATAGATAGATAGATAGATGAGATAGATGAGATGATGAGATAGATAGATAGATAGATGATGATATGATAGATGATAGATGATGATGATAGATGATGATAGATAGATAGATGATGATGAGATGATAGATAGATGAGATGAGATGATGAGATGATGATGATGATGATGATGATGATGATGAGATGAGATAGATGATGATGAGATGATGAGATGATAGATGAGATGATGATGAGATGATGATAGATAGATGATGATGAGATGATAGATGAGATGAGATGATGGATGATGATGAATGATGATGATGATGATGATGATGATGATGATGATGATGAGATGATGATGAGATGATGATGATGATGATAGATGATGATGATGATGATGAGATGATATGATGATGATGATGATGAAGATGATGATGATGATGAAGATGATGATGATGATGATGATGATGAAGATGATGAAGATGATGATGATGATGATGATGATGAAGATGATGATGATGATGATGATGATGATGATGATGATGAAGATGATGATGATGATGATGATGATGAAGATGATGATGATGAAGATGATGAAGATGATGATGATGATGAAGATGATGATGATGATGAAGATGATGATGATGATGAAGATGATGATGATGATGAAGATGATGATGATGATGAAGATGATGATGATGATGAAGATGATGATGATGATGATGATGATGATGAAGATGATGATGATGATGATGATGATGATGATGATGATGATGATGATGATGATGATGATGATGATGAAGATGATGATGATGATGATGATGATGATGATGAGATGATGATGATGATGATGATGAAGATGATGATGATGAAGATGATGATGATGATGATGATGATGATGATGATGATGATGATGATGATGATGATGAAGATGATGAAGATGATGAAGATGATGAAGATGAAGAGCATGATGATGCAGCAGCAGCAGAGATGAGATGATGAGATGAGCAGCAGATGAGCAGCATGATGAAGATGAGCAGATGCAGCAGATGCAGAGCAGATGCAGCAGCAGATGAAGAAGCAGCAGCAGCAGCAGCAGAAGCAGCAGCAGCAGCAAAATGCTGATTGATCTCTGAAATGATTTGGTACCTTAAACCCAGAACTTAGTTATCAAGTACCGTGAATTTTGGCTACAGAGGGTTTCTAATACTTTTTGTATCCCGTCCTTCTTATGCACTCTGTGAGATCATTGTTGCTTATTTCTTGTCAACATACTCCCACTTATATCCATACCTAACTGATGCTCTATTGCCTTTAACTTTCGCCTCCAGTATATTTGATTTGAAAGGTTGAAGAAATCGTGTATCTCATTACAGGCCGTTGCAGAACCAACCCTAGCATTTTTATTTTTGTATCTGTTTTCGTTTTACTGGCGACTTTACGTTCAGTATTCTGCTATTGCTAACTTATTGTAGCGCAGGAGTCTTTTTATCTTCAGACTGTAAGCGCAAAGCGATCTGCTGCCCAATCGCATGCAGCTAGAATCAAACCAGCTATTTAGGAATTACGAAACAACGCCCAAGCTACAGAAGTCGTAGAATAGTGCATCTTTTAGTTTGGCCGAGGTATTACATATGTATTTTTGCCTGAAATCTTTCAGCAGCACTTTTGAACTTTTCCAGTCCCTTCAGAAGCTCTTATGTAAAAACGCGCGGAGAAACAATTTATTTTACAAACTCAGGATGCTAGGACTTTGTCTATGTAAATCCTTAACAGTTTACAACACTGTACCATTATCTGTGATTGAATTATCTTTACATTTATTCATGCAGATGCACTTTTATCTTTCTTCTTATAATCGATTTTCTAGCCCGCTAGGGACTTTGGACCCACTGATTAAATGGTTGGTACCATTTCTGAAATATGAGCGTGTTTTTCTTGTGCTCACAGATAAAACTACTGTACTGGTCGCCAGGGAGGTATTTCGGCGATAAAAACACAAACATTTTCATTTTAGTGTATTTATTGAGTTCGATCTGAGGAGGAATTCCTTTGACTGTTTTCATGATTTGATAGAAGATATAAAGTAACGCTGTGATAATATTCTAGTATTCAGACATTACAGGAACATTTATTTGGTAACCGTTAGTGAAAGAGGGCATGTATTTGCTCTCTCTCTCTCTCTCTCTCTCTCTCTCTCTCTCTCTCTCTATATATATATATATATATATATATATATATATATATATATATATATATATATATATATATATATGTATGTATGTGTGTGTATGTGTGTGTGTGGTGTATTTATTTTCCTGAAATATTATGGGGGTGGAAAAAAAGGGTAGGGGGGGGGGGGGGCGTGGAATCGCCGTTGCAAAGTGGATATTGCCTTGCTTGTCAATTAATTTAGTTCTTTTTCTTATTGGTATTCTTCTTCTTCTCCTCCTCCTTCTCTTCCATTCTCCTTTCTGCTTGTTCCTTTCACCTTCATTTCCTGCAATTTATCTCTTCGCTTATGATGTCTGTAACGAAAATGTATATAGATGTGTTCATTTGGTTGCTATAAGCGCTTTTCACTATGCATTTTTCAAACTTGTTCTATCGAATATTTCTCTCAGGTTTATTAGGTAGTAAGGGATTTCTTTCAGGGTAAACTTATGGTTCTAGACCCATTTTAAAAATAATCACATTAAAAAATAAAATAGCAACTATAACATATATATATAATGAATGATTGTTTCAAATTGCGTGTATAATGCATATATTGTTGGCTGTTCACGATCAGCATCACAAGAATTGCCCGAATGGAATAATGTTTGAATGGGGAAAGATGAGACTGGCAGATTGTTTAACTGGTCTGTGTATCCATTCTGTTGAAATTATGGTTAACCCCCATAGCATACACTGCTGTTCGAGTAAGAACTGTTATGTCAGAGCTGAACTAATAATTTACTATCTTACTATTTATTACAACCGTTTACTATTCTTCCTCTTCACCAGTTGTAAACTCCGGCAGAAAGTTCTGGATGTTTGTCCACTTCCGGACTGCAGTCCTGTTCCAGAACCTGAGTGTTGCGTATGTATCCATTTTACAGATCTGACTCATTTGTGTGCAGACTGCTGGTTTCTTGCCTCTCAGGCAGATGCACTCCGACTTCGAAGGAAGCTCTCAATTAGTCGGCTCTTACGACATGCTTTTGGGTAGGCAGTGGGTCTATTCTTGTTTTCCCTATAATAGGGCCCCGGAATCCACACGGGGAACATGTTTACTATTTATTACAAATACGCCACTCGATATACGTTTTGAACACAACAAAAAGCACTCTTGCTGTATTCTTATGCCACTCATGCAGAAACTGTAACAACGTGTGGATGTAGAAATTAGTAACATAAGAAAGCTACCATTTACTAGTACTAAACTACGAAGCTAGCTGCGCACGCAAACTCTCTCCATTGTAGTCATTACCGGCCACCTCTTATATATGCGAACTGAACACGCCTTACCACTCATAAATAGACTTCATAAATCAACGTGGAGCTGTGTGGGAATCAGTAACTAGACATGCATACAACTTAGCTGGAAATAAATAAAAAAGAATATGTTTTTCGAACGTTAGAACAGTAATGCTAATAGTTGTATGAAGAATCAGTAAAGACATGGAAGGAAAGTTAAATGCATTCAAAAACATCGTCTGCCCAGAACTCTCTGCCTGATACTCGTCCGTCCGTTCTGTCCGTTCTGTCCGTCTCATTATGTCCGTCCGCACTCCCTCGCTCCCTCCCTTCCGGTCTTCCTTCGTCCTTCCCTCCTCACTCAGTCCAACAGTATTTTTTTAAACAAAAAAAAAAACGCCTATACATATACATACACATTTTTTTGGAATATGACATATCATTTTAATAAACTGATTTTCCTTATATCGGCTATTAATAAATGTTATATTTGTCGACATGAAAAAATTCCATTAAAGTACAGTTTTTTTTTAATGAGATCAATAATTTAAAAACAAATAGAACGGTTAAAAATATAGCTATTGATTCGCTAGAAGACAATTTAATTCTTTTCATTTTGAAAATTCGAGTTTCTTTTGATAGCAGGGAAACTGTGTCTTTGGGTGTCATTAGTGTCTAGTTTAGTGTCAAAGTTGCAGCAAACAATCGTGGAGCATACGGAGAGACATGATAGCACCATACAACTGCTTGGCAAGCTGGTCGAACGTCAAACCACACTTGGTTTAAGAGAAGGCAAAGGGGGATTTAAGGCTGACGTTCTCTAATTCGGTGTACTTATGTTGGTGGTGTTGTTGTCTTTTGTTCGCTTTATAAATTGTGTTTTTCTTTCTCTCGTTTCCCTTCTGCTGATTATTTTCATCTTTTTCTTCTTCATGCTAATGGAGTCGTTGTTGTTATTGTTGTTATTATTCTTAACTATTTATTCTTCTTCACCGTCATCATCGTCATCATCATCATCTTCTTCTTCTTCTTCTTCTTCTTCTTCTTCTTCTTCTTCTTCTTCTTCTTCTTCTTCTTCTTCTTCTTCTTCTTCTTCTTCTTCTTCTTCTTCTTCTTCTTCTTCTTCTTCTTTTTCTACTACTACTTCTTTTTCTGTATCTTCATGTTCCCTCCTCGTTTTATTCTTGTTTCTCTTGTCTTCTTGCTTTCTGCTTCCTCTTACTTTATTCTTTCTCGTCTACTTCCTCATCACCGACTTCCATTTTTTCTGCCCCCCCCCCCCTCTTTTTTTTCAATGTTTTCCTTCCTTATCTACATATTCTTCCTGTTTCTCCCAACACTTTTATTCCATCATTTCTCCTAACCCTTCTTCTGTTGTTAACGCTGCGATTACTAGTGCTGCCGCTTCTGTTGTTAACGCTGCGATTACTAGTGCTGCCGCTTCTATTGTTAACACTGCGACTACTAGTGCTGCCGCTTCTGTTGTTAACGCTGCGACTACTAGTGCTGCCGCTTCTGTTGTTAACGCTGCGACTACTAGTGCTGCCGCATCTGTTGTTAACGCTGCGACTACTAGTGCTGCCGCTTCTGTTGTTAACGCTGCGACTACTAGTGCTGCCGCTTCTGTTGTTAACGCTGCGACTACTACTGCTGCCTCTTCTGTTGTTAACGCTGCGACTACTAGTGCTGCCGCATCTGTTGTTAACGCTGCGACTACTAGTGCTGCCGCTTCTGTTGTTAACGCTGCGACTACTAGTGCTGCCGCTTCTGTTGTTAACGCTGCGACTACTACTGCTGCCTCTTCTGTTGTTAACGCTGCGACTACTAGTGCTGCCGCATCTGCTGCTACTTATACCACCACTTCTACTGTGCGGACATCACTAATAAGCGCCTGCAGTTTATTAGTAATTGTGATAATTACTCTCCACTTTTTGGCCCCAGACAAAAGCCTTGCTTTGACATCAGTGCTAGGTATACTGTTTACAGGCAGTATATTTTCTGTGTTTTTTTCGTTCAATGTAACGACAGCGCAACTTTCCCTTAAGTCTACAAGGCAAATACAGTGCTAGTAGAAAGAAAGAAATGCAAAGCAACAGAAAAGCCCACATAATTTAACCAATGAAAAGTAATAATTGAGCAAAGCTGCACGGCTCTCTAGCGTAGTTGGCTAAGCCGGACTGCGCGATGACCGGGTGACGAACTCCTTGTGGTCCGGGTTCAAGCCCAGGGGTAAGCAGAAAAGCCACATTTCTTCCAGATTTACGGTATTTATCATGGAATCAAGACCTAAGGGTTGCGATATCCATAATACCGAGCCTAAGGGTTAACAAATCATGGCTTCTGGATAAAAAAAAATTAAAAAAAAAAAATGAGCAAAGCTCAGTTAAAATAATTTTATTTGTTGTTCATTCAATGCGGTCTTTTAATTTAAATTTTTTTAAAATTAAAATTGTCCTTTATTTGTATCTTTCGTTCTTTCCAAACACGTATCTGTTTTGAGCTCAAGGCTGCATATGATTCAGTTGGCATCGATATCTATTGGCTTTTTCTTCAGCTTCTAGAGATGCATGCATGAAAGGGCGCTGCCACTAAGAATCATCGTGACCGAACCCCTCATAATTTTCTAGGGGTTTCAGGGGCCTAATGACTTGTTTAAGTACGCAATAATAATATTATTATTAGTATTATTTTTATTATGGCAATTACATATAACATATATATGAAATAATATGAAATGCAAAAACGAATACGGCGGTACTTCGATATACGTATTTAACCCGTTCCTTTTCTTTGGATGCATACCAAACAGGATATATAACAAACAGGACCTATATCAAAAGGAAGTATACCAAACAGTAGGAATACCAAACAGGAAGTATAACTAAAGGACATATACCAAACAGTACTCATAACAAACAGGTCGTATACCAAAAGGACGTATACCAAACAGCACGTATACCAGACAGGACCTATACCAAAGGGCGTATGCCAAAAGGACGTATACCAAACAGGACGTATACGAAACAGGATTTATACCAAAATGACTTATACCAAATAGGACGTACACCAAAAAGACGTATGCCAAACCGGACATATACCAAAAAAACGTATGCCAAAAGGACCATACCAAACAGGACATATACAAAAAGGACATATACTAAACATGACGTACACCAAACAGGACGAATTTTCCCATAAGAAATGAAGAGCGAATGATTACCCAGTCTCCATGTAAACAAAACTCATATCGTTACTGGCACATCATACACTGATGGGGTTCATATACAATAATTTGTATACTGGCTAATGCTAAACTATAAATACAAAAGCAAATAGAATTCAAAAATCAAAATGTATCCTCACTTTACCTTCCTGAGAAGAGACAGTGGTCCTGCGACGGGAGGAAGAGAAGCGGTTATTGTTTGGAAGGAGAGTCCCCTTCCAATAAAATCAGCTCTCTTCGCTACCTGGATCTGGTTGTGGCTCATCAGGTTTGCCCTTTACTAAAAATCTACCCAAAAATCTTATGTCTTCTTTTCGGGGTGTTTCGGAAGTGTAATGTTGTCTGTTCTATCTATATAGCATTCTAATACGGCTTGTTTTGGCTTTGTTGTGGTGATACTTCTCTAAAAGTCATTGAAATCTATGCGTTACTTTGTCTCGACAGAGGTAAATAAGGATAGCACGCGATGGAGGGATTAATTTTGACTTATGCAAGTTCGTTTTCCAAACAAAGGTTGTATACCGAGCATACTTTTTTCGTCTAACAGGATGTATACCAAGTTGAACGTATGCCAGAGCAAACGTTTACCGAGGTAACACAGTACTTCAAAAGAGAACGTCTGTGTATAGTGGGAATGGGAAGATGTTATTGTTATTGTTTTTCTTGTTGTTTTTCTTATTGTTTTCCTTCTTCTTTTTCTTGTTATTATTATTATTATTATTATTATTATTATTATTATTATTATTATTATTATTATTATTCGACTTCTTCTTCTTCTTTATCTTCTTATTCTTCTTTATCTTCTTCTTCTTCTTCTTCTTCTTCTTCTTCTTCTTCTTCTTCTTCTTCTTCTTCTTCTTCTTCTTCTTCTTCTTCTTCTTCTTCTTCTTCTTCTTCTTCTTCTTTTCCTATTTCTTCTGTCTTCTATCCCCCAGTAGAACATAGGCCCTCAACCAACTCACAAATTGTTTTATCCTTCGCTTTTGCACGCAGCTCAACCCATGTCCTCTCCATGTTTTTTACTTCTCTCTCTAGCTCCCTTCTCCATGTTTTGTGTGTGTGTGTGTGTGTGTGTGTGTGTGTGTGTGTGTGTGTGTGTGTATGTGGGGTGGGGTGGGTGTGTGTTTGTCGGGGTGTGTGTGCCCCGTTATTTATATGCCCCTGTCGGTTGAAAACGGTTATGTAGGCGGTGGCTCAAGGTGCCTGAGACCCCCCGGTGTCGGCGCCTACGCAAGCATGTAATCACTTGCAGACAACATGGCTGAACTACGTTGATTCTGGCATTGCTAAACGGCTGGAAATAATTTCTTTTCTGCCGATTCCACTGAGCCAGTCTCGGCTGCCAAGAAATTCGTTTACATTATGAAACAGCTTCCCACTTCCTTGATTTCCAGATCTTGCTTGCATTGTATGATGTTTTATTTCTATTTCTTTCTCTTTTTTACTTTATCTTCTCTACGACTTCCCGTCTCTTTATACACAGACTCGGTTTATAACACCGGTGCTTTATGTTTCCAGTGTCAGACTTGGACATTGACAACAACGAAATATGACAAGAGAAAACTAACCACCTGTGAGATAAGATGTTTGAGAATGGCTGTGAATAAAACCAGAAGAGATCGAATGAGAAACGACTTGATCACAAGAACATTTGGAACAACATCCATCGTCAAATTTATCGAGAAACGAAAACTTAAATGGTTTGGCCATCTAATGAAAGTCAAGCCAGCGATGCAAGCAGCAAGAGCGTATAACCTGAAATTTGAAACACCAAGAGGCAGGGGAAGACCGAGACGAATATGGATTAAAGGAGTCACTGACACCTTGAGACTGCATAACATCACGGCATATCAAGCTACCGAGCGCGCCCTGGCTCGGCTGCCGATCGTCTGATGAACTTCGATGCCTAACGCTCGATCCCCTTAGTTTTGATTCCTAACCCATCTGTTGATATTGTGCGGCAGTGCTTTGGTCTTTCTAAGTCTTTCTTTTTTTTTTTTTACCGCTAACAATTCTTCTTTTTGCAGCCCATGTTGTCTAGCGTCTGCAATCACGTCTTTCCACAGCCTTCTGTCTCGTGTACTGTCAGTCAGTTACGATACATACATTCTCTCCTACCGTTATGGCAACATTTACAGCTTATTTTCTATTTGTCTCCCCGCCTCTCTTCCTCTCAATTATTCCTGTCCTTATGATGTAATCTAATTCTTCCCACCTCACGACGTCACCTTCGTATGTAAACTGTCCCGTTCTGATGAGGGTAGCCCGTTCTCTTTTCGTGCACGATGCTGTGGTGCTTTGGTATACGTTTGTTTTCTTATACGTTCAGTTTCGTATATGTTCTGTTTAGACGCGAAACATTTTGCTTGGTATACGACCTTTGTTTGGAAGACGACTCGCGTGCTAGAACTTTTGAGCCTTAACTAGGTGCAAGTAGGGACATGACAGATTCCTGAAGTTTTATTGCATGGGGACTCTCCTGTCAAACAATAACATATATATATATATTGTATATACTGTGCCTTGTTCAAAATAGTGACATATTACATAGAAGTAAGAGGAGGAAGGGCCATTTTGGGGAGATTATTGTTTAGAAGATAAGTCACCTTCTATGATAACATCAGGAATCCTTTCTGGTGTGTCATATCGCAGTCGTTCACCACTTGAAGGAGGTTTGGGGTGACTAGCTTTGGTTGACAGCCAACGTTCCAATGTCGCAATTGTAACAGACTCTTAAAGCATTCTGATGAAGGTGAAGACAGGGATGCTTCGAGCAGAGTGGGCCGGATAGTGAGCATGCCGGCGTGGTGGGTAATGAACAGACAGACTGGCTGGATTTGCACCAAAGGATGGGAAATTGATACAATACAAGGCAGATGTGGTCAAGGCCCTTTGTGAACAAGCAACGGAATCAGTAGAGAAAGAAGATTATTATGACCTGGAGAGAATGAGGCACTTAGGTGTAACCAGAGGGTCTGGTCGGCTCACTACACTCAGAGGAAAGGCAAGACGGACATATAACCAGATTGTGACATGTACCATCAGTATTGGAACTCTGCGCTGGCTGCTGAAGATGATGACGGAGCATGCATGGGAATGCCCTGAGTGCTGTGATGTCAGTTCATGACTCAACTCAACTCAGTTCAGCTCGTTCCAATGTGCTCTTGTGTTGGCAACCAGTTTTATAAGATGTTCAGCAATATTATCTTTGAATAAGTCAACGCACCTAATACTAGGGCCCTATCAGGGTGCTGCTACCTCTCAACAAATTCTTGCATTTTCGACCACATGTTGAAACGATGTTGGATTTCAACAGTTCTGATCCTTCCAGCTTCCCCTTCTTTCTCCACGGAAGAAATTGCTTGTACTATTTCTTCCTTCTGCTGCTGGTGTTGGTCCTGAAGCTCTTGGGTTGTCAGGTCAGTTGCATGATCAGCACGTGCCAGGCGTTCGGTTTCCAAAGCGACGTTCGAGTTCCGTGGTTAATTTACTTGACAATTAAGTTGGATTCCAAGCTGCTCGATTATTGAAGCGTTCGAAATCCGAGGTACCACTGCATGAAAGCTCGGTTCTGAAGTATCTGTTTTCACATTTCATATTATGTCAAACAATATTATTACATGTATTTGCCATTCTAAACATAATTGTAAAATTATTACTATTTATTGCGCACTCAAATAAGGTTTAGGTTCTACCGAGTTCCCCATACCCCTAGCAAGTTACAAGAAGACTATCCTCTCGCCCCCTTTTTTTTCCATCTCAATCATGTTACTTTGTGTGAACGCCCCCACACCTTTCCCTCCCAATCATGTTACTTTGTGTAAACGAGCCCGCCCCCGCCCCCCCCCCACCCCCACCCCTGATGCATTAATACCAAAGTAATTTCACATGACTACAGATGGCAGATCCCATCTCACGCGCTCATCGAGTGTGTAATAGTGCGTGATAAACTCAGCAATCATGCAACAGGGTTGACATTTTTATTCAGACCAGCCCTTGACACTGTCTGTGTTGCTAACTTCAATGACTTCATTTCTGCCATTTCGCGTCTTTCATTTCCGTTGTTTATCTGCCTGTCTTTCTTTTTTCGCTCTCTCTGTTTTTCTCGACTACTTGTTTATGTCTCTCTCAGTTTCCCTTCTAATGGCCTGTGTAATTCCTTCCAGGGCTTTTGTCTGCCTTCGTTTTCGTTAATTTTGTTGTTGTTGTGTGTTTAATTTCTGTATCTTGTTTCGCTTTCTTTTTTATTTCTACTGTAATGTGTGTGTGTGGTTTGTTTTTCTGTGTCATTTCTCACACTGCAGGTATAGTTTGTTGATTTCACTTTGGTTTCTCAGTTAAATTGAAAGTAATAAGTTCTGTTTCACATTCTTAGAGACAGCATCTTTCATGTTTGTATGTAACTATCCACCCTTTCACTCTTCCCCCTCCCATTTTGTATGTTGTCCTTGCGTTACATTGCTTTTTTTTTTTTTTTACTTTGTCTCACTTTCTAGTATCAGTATCCCCTTCCCCCCTCCCCACCTCTTTTGTGTTACTGAAGGTGTTTCAGTATCACGCACACGTTAACAGTAACGTTAATCTCCCCCACGCCCTGTACATATACACACTAGCTGACTTCTGATTGGTAGTTCCTGAACTTGTCACCTTGGCACAAGGTTACGGGGGTGTTCCGCAATGCTGCTCATATCGCGTGTTGTATATTTCAGCATGCCAGCGCTTTTAACACTTCAAAAACATGGCTAAACTGGTCCCAACACAACCTACGTCACAGGCATTCGTTTTCTCGGAAGATAAACGTAAATGCAAGACATCACAGAAAGCAAACATCAGAGCAGGACACACCCGTAATCTTCAGGAAAGTCGACCAGCCCAACAAACTTGGGAAGGAAAAGTGACCTACTCTATTTGGGGGGATTAACGTGAACCTAACACACGCACACAAACACACGTTGGCTGCATGAGTGTGTGTGTGTGTTTGCATGTACGTATCTAAACAGAAGTGTGTGTGTGTGTGTGTGTGTGTGTGTGTGTGTGTGTGTGTGTGTGTGTGTGTGTGTGTGGTTATCGACCTCCAAATCTGTTTATTAATTTCTGAGTAATTGTATTATTCCTATATTTCTTCCTCTCTCTTTTTGACTAAAATTTATTTCTAGGCAGTTGCCGGTATTTGCCAATGATCTACTTTCTTCTCTTTCCGCTATTTTGTTAAACATTGTATCTCACATGTTTTTTAATCTATCATATGTTTTCTTACATTCAGAATTTTCCAAATAGTTCTTTGTCCTTTTCTTTTCTTCTCTTCTAATTTATACTAATTTGCTAATTAGGTTGTGTACTTCCTTTCTGTCTTTCTTTTTTTTTTGTATTTTTGTTTGTTTCTTTGTGCATTATATTCTTTCTTTCTTTCTTTCTTTCTTTCTTTCTTTCTTTCTTTCTTTCTTTCTTTCTTTCTTTCTTTCTTTCTTTCTTTCTTTCTTTTTTCTTTCTTTCTTTCTTTCTTTCTTTCTTTCTTTCTTTCTTTCTTTCTTTCTTTCTTTCTTTCTTTCTTTCTTTCTTTCTTTCTTTCTTTCTTTCTTTCTTTCTTTCTTTCTTTCTTTCTTTCTTTCTTTCTTTCTTTCTTTCTTTCTTTCTTTCTTTCTTTCTTTCTTTCTTTCTTTCTCATATGCTGGTTGTTTTCCTCCCTTCCTACCTACTTTTCCTCCTTCCTACCTTCTTTTATATTGTACTTCCTTGTGTTTCTGGTGAGTATATTATGATTGTTCTTTCTTTCCTTCTGTCTTTTGTCTATATCTTTAATTCTTACTTGTGCTTATTTCTTTCCTTAATGTGCATTTTTACGTTTTTCTTTCTCTTGTTATGTCCCATTGCTTTACGTTTTCTGTTCCCTCCTGTTTATTCCAACTTTATTTTCACGTTTTCAAACTCCCACAATAAATTTCCCCACGCTCTAGGTATTAATTAATACAAATGATAACGGCTGCGGTTGCAGCAGAGAAAACAGTCGCTTCCCCACAATTGCCATGATCGCTGACACAAGTTAAATGTACAACAGGAACCATTTTCTTTGTCTTCATGTCTGTGTGCATGCTTTTGTCTGGTGTTTCTCATGTGTTAGTTGTGCGTTTCTTTCTTTCTTTCTTTCTTTCTTTCTTTCTTTCTTTCTTTCTTTCTTTCTTTCTTTCTTTCTTTCTTTCTTTCTTTCTTTCTTTCTTTCTTTCTTTCTTTCTTTCTTTCTTTCTTTCTTTCTTTCTTTCTTTCTTTCTTTCTTTCTTTCTTTCTTTCTTTCTTTCTTTCTTTCTTTCTTTCTTTCTTTCTTTCCTGTCGGTCGGTCGGTCTGTCTGTCTGTCTGTCTGTCTGTCTGTCTGTCTGTCTGTCTGTCTGTCTGTCTGTCTGTCTGTCTGTCTGTCTGTCTGTCTGTCTGTCTGTCTGTCTGTCTGTCCTTTTAAATATACATGCTTTACTGTTAAAACACCTGTTCCCATGGCTTATAATCTCTGTCTATTTGAATCAATTTGTTCACTCATCGGTTCGTTTGTTTATTCTTCTGTTCTAGCTTTCTATCTATATATGTTGGGCTTTATTTTCCTGGTGCCCATTGTATTTTTTTTTCTTTCTTTTTTTTTCAGTCTTCTTGTTTTTTTTTTGCGTTTTCTCTCTCTCTCTCTCTCTCTCTCTCTCTCTCTCTCTCTCTCTCTCTCTCTCTCTCTCTCTCTTTCTTTCTTTCGTTATCTGTCTTTCTTTCTTTCTTTCTTTATCTCCATTTCGGTACATCATCATCATCAATTTGAACTGGTCAAATTCAATCGCTACCTAGCGAGCTTACCTCTCCTAGATACTGTTAGTTATAATTTTGGCTCCGGTTCCTGCTCTTATTTCATTGTGCGTTTCTCAGTGTTGTAGCTCCCATGTCTGTCGAGCCAGGTTTTCTGCGTGTTGTCTGTAGGGCCGTTATCTTAGTGCTGATTGTTTAATTCAGTGCTCTTTAAGTTGCCATATTATTTGATCTCTGTCACTGAAAATATCTTGTCATTCCTTTGTGAGATGCAATTTTTCGTTATTTGAATCCTTTCCCTGGCTCTTGCTAGGGGCTGCAATATAGCCCGGCCATAAATATGGTCTAATGGCTGAACGTGGTTTCTGGGACCTTTCCACGGTGATCCTCATCCACATTGTGGCACTTTATGTCATCGGGTATTTATCGCTTGTGTGATGTCCTAGTATGGTAAATGTACTACTACTACTACTACTATCTCTGCCACTAGTTGTCTGCAGTTTTGTTTTCTCTGCTATTGTGGTCGCTCTGTTGAAGTCAGTCATGTGGTTTGTTTCATCGTGTGATTTGTAGGTTGTTTTCCCGCTATATGGCATATTCGAGAAGGATCTAAACTGTTGTCTTTATCTTGCTCTGTCATTTGCAATGTTCTCTGTATGCTGTGCTGTCGGTGCAGGAACTTTTCTCATATTCCGTCAGTTTCAGCAATTACAGCTTTATTGTTTTTTTTTTTTGTTTTTTAATTAATCCCCAGAGAGCCAACAAATAGGATTGTGGAATGTTGGGATAATAGCCCGCTTGTTATATTCGTTGTGGTGTGGTATTTCAGTCTGTAGGGCTACGTAAATCTTTTTTGTACAATGGCTTTTGTAGTATTGAAAATGGATTTACTCTTTGGGGCTTTGAACAGTTCTGGTAATAAATCGTCAGTGGAAATTTAGGCAAT
Organism: Candidula unifasciata; assembly: GCA_905116865.2. Classification (NCBI taxonomy): domain Eukaryota; kingdom Metazoa; phylum Mollusca; class Gastropoda; order Stylommatophora; family Geomitridae; genus Candidula; species Candidula unifasciata. The sequence goes on along the minus strand of CAJHNH020001916.1, from coordinate 116,029 downwards.
TTGGGAATCAAGTTATGGGTTTTGGTTGGCAGTTAAAAGAAATAAAGTACAAATCAAATATCCTAAAGATGCTCACGTGACCAGCTCAGTTTTCTTTCTTTTTCTTTCTTTCTTTCTTTCTTTCTTTCTTTCTTTCTTTCTTTCTTTCTTTCTTTCTTTCTTTCTTTCTTTCTTTCTTTCTTTCTTTCTTTCTTTCTTTCTTTCTTTCTTTCTTTCTTTCTTTCTTTCTTTCTTTCTTTCTTTCTTTTTTTCCTACAAATTGTTTCTATATATTTTAAAACATAACATCACAACAACATTGTCTCACCACAGAGATAGAAAAGATTGGTTAGGGATGTGTTGTGTTATCCTCAAACCTTTTCGAATTACACACAAAAGAAATTTGTAAGCAAGTTGTGGACTGAACATTTTTGGACCTCTTCTTCTTTGTCTACTTTTTCTTCACGTTCACAGCCTGCACAATCCGGCAGAACTTTTTGGTTGTTTGTCCACCTCTCTTGTTCGTAAACCTGAGTGTTGCATGCACATCGGTTTTACAGATCTGCCTTATTGTTATGCAGATCGTTGGTTTCCTGTCACTCAGGCAGATGCAATCCGAGTTCAAAGGAAGTCCCAAATCTTCCTTTGCCTTCTGTCCCTTAACGGAGCATAGGCCTAAGTCAACTCACGTGAATTCTTTATATCTTTCGCTTTTACATGCATCTCACCCCATGTCTTCTCCATCTTTTTAACTTCACTCTCTAGCTCCCTCCTCGATTTTTTTACGGGGGTGGGGGGGGGGGGGAGAGGGAGTTCTGCCTTTATTTCTATGACTTCGTGGGCTCCAGAGCAATGACCTTCTAGTTTTATTGTTTTCATGTTTTCTCAAATCCAACAACAGCGTCTTTTCTTCACCTCGTAGCACTGGAACTTGTTTACCAAAGCTCAACATTAGTGATTTCACAGGGGATTTCTTCTATATTCTGCACAGGCACACGTTAATGGATGTCAGTATTAGTAATTGTTTTAGTTGTTCTCTTTGTTTATGCTTCATGCAGCAGAGACTGCTTTGATATATTTGCTGTTTCCTCGGGTTTCCGTGAAAACAACTATTGTATTATCACAGACAAGTGGTTCTCAAACTTCCTAATACCGCGACCCTTTAATACAGTTCCTCGTTTTGTGGTGACCCACAAACATACCATTTTTTTTCGTTGCTGCTTCATAACTTCAGTGAATCTGTTTGTTTTCCCCGACGGTTTAGGCGACTCCTGTGAAAGGGTCCTTCGACTTCAAAAGGTGTCGCGACCCACAGGCTAAGAACCAAAGTCATAGACCATAATAATATGCCAGACCCAGAAAATCTAGCCATAATAATGCTTTTCAATCTTTTCTATGTTCTAGATTTGTTCCACCACCGATGGTCTTTGATTTAAACGGTGTTTAATGGCCTATGATTGGTTAACTTGTACTGGACTTCATTCCAAATGGTCCATTCTTTCCAGAGCAACTGGTTGCCAGCATATAATGTTGACACAGGTTGACAGCGTATAATGTTGACACCGGTTGCCAGCGTATAATGTTGACACCGGTTGCCAGCGTATAATTTTGATACCGGTTGCCAGCATATAATGTTGACACAGGTTGCCAGCGTATAATGTTGACAATGGTTGCTAGCGTATAATGTTGACACTGGTTGCCAGTGTATAATGTTGACACAGGTTGCCAACGTATAATGTTGACACTGGTTGCCAGTGTATAATGTTGACACAGGTTACCAGTGTATAATATTGACACTGCTCGCCAGCGTATAATGTTGACACTGGTTGCCAGTGTATAATGTTGACACTGGTTGCCAGCGTATAATGTTGACACTGGTTGCTAGCGTATAATGTTGACACTGGTTGCCAGTGTATAATGTTGACACAGGTTGCCAACGTATAATGTTGACACTGGTTGCCAGTGTACAATGTTGACACTGGTTGAAACCGTATAATGTTGAGACTGGTTGACAGCGTATAATGTTGACAATGGTTGCTAGCGTATAATGTTGACACTGGTTGCCAGAAAGAAAGAAAGAAAGAAAGAAAGAAAGAAAGAAAGAAAGAAAGAAAGAAAGAAAGAAAGAAAGAAAGAAAGGAAAGAAAGAAAGAAAAAAAAAGAAAAAAAAGAAAGAAAGAAAGAAAGAAAGAAAGAAAGAAAGAAAGAAAGAAAGAAAGAAAAGAAAAGAAAGAAAGAAAGAAAGAAAGAAAGAAAGAAAGAAAGAAAGAAAGAAAGAAAGAAAGAGAGAGAGAGAGAGAGAGAGAGAGAGAGAGAGAGAGAGAGAGAGAGAGAGAGACAGAAAGAAAGACAGAAAGAAAGAAAGAAAGAAAGAAAGAAAGAAAGAAAGAAAGAAAGAAAGAAAGAAAGAAAGAAAGAAAGAAAGAAAGAAAGAAAGAAAGAAAGAAAGAAAGAAAGAAGAAAGAAAGAAAGAAAGAAAGAAAGAAAGAAAAGAAAGAAAAGAAAAGAAAGAAAGAAAGAAAGAAAAGAAAGAAAGAAAGAAAGAAAGAAAGAAAGAAAAGAAAGAAAGAAAGAAAGAAAGAAAGAAAGAAAGAAAGAAAGAAAAAAGAAAGAAAGAAAAAAGAAAGAAAGAAAGAAAAGAAAGAAAGAAAGAAAGAAAGAAAGAAAGAAAGAAAGAAAGAAAGAAAGAAAGAAAGAAAGAAAGAAAGAAAGAAAGAAAGAAAGAAAGAAAGAAAGAAAGAAAGAAAGAAAGAAAGAAAGAAAAAGAAAGAAAGAAAGAAAGAAAGAAAGAAAGAAAGAAAGAAGAAAGAAAGAAAAGAAGGAAAGAAAGAAAGAAAGAAAGAAAGAAAGAAAGAAAGAAAGAAAGAAAGAAAGAAAGAAAGAAAGAAAGAAAGAAAGAAAGAAAGAAAGAAAGAAAGAAAGAAAGAAAGAAAGAAAGAAGATTGTCTTATCTACGCATTACGGACATTAACTCTTGTATTTAGCCTATTTAATGAAACCCTAACGGTTACTACCCCTGGTTGTGGCTTGCCTGTTGATGTCATTACCTTGGCAAGCAACTTTAATATCGTCCTGACAGCAATGTAGTGCATGTAAATTTCCATCTTGTGCCAGAATTTTTATCAGTAGAGTGGGCTCAAGTCACCTTCAGCGGTTGTCAAATTTGTTTTAAAACATTTTAAGATCATATTAGCGGTATTGGCACAGAGAAATTATTGAGGTGTCGCGGGGGGAAAGGGGGGGGGGGGAGGGGGGGGGGGGGGGTCATTTTCTGCGGCCAGGGGTTTGAGTCAGAGCGGCCTAAGTCATTGTTATTGTTATTATTATGTATTATTATTATTAAATGCTTAATGTCAAATAAAAATAATTAAGGAACATGAAATTTATTAACAAAAACTTTAAAACAGAAGGTCTATTTAGGACTAGGGGCCTCCCCCTTGCAAATTTTGTGAGAAAAGGCTGCCACACCAGTCGCCCCCACCCCTCCCGTCTCGGGGGTGGGGGGGGGGGTAAAAACGGCAGGGCTCAAGGTATCTGAGCGTCGAAGATC
>CAJHNH020001916.1:102500-105000 GCA_905116865.2 Candidula unifasciata | reverse complement strand
TAAAACACTACAATGAAAACAACGATCGTGGCTACTATCATTATAAATATTGATACTACTACTGCTCTTGCTGCAAACAATACTACTTTTAATACTTCTACTCCTAAAACTACTGCTTCTGCAACCATTATCACTGCTGTTACTACTACTACGACGATGCCACTTATCATTACATCAACTACTGCTACTTTTACTGTCTCTGCTTCAAGGAGAGCGAAAATGATGACGATAATAATTACTAGTTCCTAAGTTTTTTGTGTTTTGTTTTTGTGACAGTGAGTCACATTTAATTTAATAAATACGTGTGTGTATGGATAAAGGAATCGGCTCTGTGGCTAAGTCGATGCGAACGCTTCGTAATGCCGGGGTGCCAGGTTCGATCCCAGCTGCGGGCCATAGGCCTTGAGTTGGTTTCGTCAATGGTATCAAGAAAGCCGACCGTCCAGTAGGCAATGGCAAACTACTGGACGTAAATTTGCCTAGAGAAACCACACAACAGCCAGGGGCTGTTGGGATTGGTTCTGCAACGTCCTGTAACTAATTTTTTAACTTTATGAATAAAGGATTGTCGATTAAGGGGCCCGAAACATTCCGGGCTGGGGCGCCCAAAGTGCCTGTGCTACATAAAGTCTCCGGTGCCTATGCTAGGCTCATGTGATCATAAACCAGTGAAGGACACACTTGAAGTCCATGTGGGCATTAGTCTTTCCTTTCGTGATTCCATCCAGAAATGACATGACGTAATGACATGGCTTCTATTAATCGCCACTCAAAGATTTCGACAGTGCTGGCCTGCGGATCCGAAAGTCGTTGGTTCGAGTCCAAACGGAATCGACCTTTCCTTCAAAAATGACCTTGGCGCCAACGTCGACCCAGCCGCGAGTGGGTACTAGGCGAAATCATGGGAAGTAAAGGCGACCGGTGTGATGTTGACCACATCACCCACCCAGTGTTGGTTGGTCTATAAAATTTAGGTTTAGTCCAGTATACCCAATACGCCTGAAGGTGCTGAAAATGCTGCCTGAAATATTGTTTTAACTTGACCAAGAAGACCAACAAGCGGGTCGTGTGAGACTGATATTATTGACGTCCCCTCGTATGATTACCTAATATTATTATTGATCGATGAGTCAGTATAAATACTAGGCGTGATCAGTGTTGCCACTTTTGATGTTTTACATCCAGATTTAGATGTTTTCCTTTCTTTTAGATGGCGTTTTTGACATTTAAAAGGTAGATGTTTTTCTAGAAGTTTTTCATTTAGATTGAATTTGCGGCGTCCGTGGCTAAGGCGTTGCGAGTCCGACTCGTAAGCCAGCATACCGCGATCGAAACCCACTGCGGGCTGCGTGGATTTGTATCGTGGTATGGGACGTCGCAGGTCGACCCAGCCTAAAATGGGTACCAGGATGGGCTGTCCTGGGAAAGTAAAGACAGCCGGCGTAATGCTGACCACATTACCCATAGAGTGCTGATGGTCTGTAAAAATATGGGACGCTCTGCCCATATGCCTGATGCGCCGAAAGGCGTGAAAAGGGATCTTTACTTTTTTTTTTTAAACAAATCTAACCTAAGAAACACGATGAAATTTGACCTCTTACATGCTATCTTGACAATAAAATTCGGCATGATAAGAGTAGGAAAAGACTGTTCCACTTATCAGCTTCCTGATTGTGTATTAAAAGAAATTGGAAAAGCTAAAGCATACCAGTATCATTTTGGATCTGAAGCTTCAACCTCATCATTCAAGCCTAGTTTATCCTGTGGATCTTGTAAGGCAGTCTTCAGTAAAGATGACGACATGATTCTATAGGGTAAGTCATATCAATTGCTATGTAATTTGTGACTCTTTCCATTTGGATGTTTTTTCTAAATGTTTTTCACGCAAATTTAGATGTTTTTAGATATTTTTTGATTCTTTTTGGATGTTTTTTTTTTGTCAAAGAAAAGTGGCAACCTTGGGCGTGATTGTCTGGGTACTAGATTCTCTCGTTGCTACCCTCTGGGCCAAGTTTTAGTAAAGAACTGGTGACATCATAGCACTCAGGCGGTTCCTTCCCACACACACTTTATACTCACCTTCATCAATCGTCTCCGAGGTTGAAGCATGACAGGTTGACAATCCCTGGCACAAAGAGCCATTTTCGAATGCGAATCCAACAACACAAATCCTAGATCCCCCACCCACCACACCCCCCCCCCCCCCCTCCAGCACCACTACCTACTTTTATTTCAGCCGTAAAACATTTAAATTAGAGCAACCAGCGGTAACCAAGTGACTTGCAGAGCAGTTTAAGTTTTAAGTCTTGTCCAGGGTCGACTTCAAGGACGGGTCCGCTGGGTACTCATCAGGAGGCCCCCAGGAGCATAAGGGCCGCATGTTTATGTGTGTATGTAAAGTGATTTGCCATAAGTAAAATATATATTTGATGTTTAAATTATTTCTATGTTATATAAAACCGGAATTGAATACTTCGACAAACATAACTTTATTTATGTA
>CAJHNH020001916.1:0-97500 GCA_905116865.2 Candidula unifasciata | reverse complement strand
CCATGTTATGAGAAGAGGGAAAAGAGAACACGTTGTGACCACTGGGAAGATCTGTGGAAGGAGGGATAGAGGAAGACAACGACAATTCTTGACAGTCTTGTTGCAAGGCATGGAGGTGTGTCGGCACACGAACTGATTTATGCTGCAGGAGATCGTGGATTATGGAGAAGCATGATCGCCAGTCGGCAAGGCACATGATGATCATGATGTATGTATGTTGTACCCCACCAGGACATCACACAAAGCGATAATAAACACCCGCTGACACAAGTTGCCACCATGTGGATGAGGATCATTCCTAGAGAGGTCCCAGAAGCCCCGTTCAGCCTTTCCGCCATATTTATGGCCCGTCTATATTTAGGGCCCCGGCAAAAGCTAGGGCGGGGCTTCAAATAACGAAAAACTGCATGGGGACGACTATATACACTTATGTGGGGACAGTTAATTGAAATAGGATAACAGATGTTGCTGTGTGAGATGTTGACCCTCTTCAGGAACTATTCCCTAAAAAACCCTCCAACTCCCTTAACTGGTTATAATTAGTGCATGGAAGTGAATCATGGGCAGTTAGTAGATTAGTGAAACATTAGGGTCGACCTATACTACCTTATAAAGACGTCTGTACGCGGGACAAGAATGATACAAGTATTGAGGGGGATCGTGGGATCAAAATGCCATGGACCATGTTATGTGGAAGCTGCGGAGATGTGGTTCTATAGACGAATAATGAGAACACCCTAGACAGATCAAAAGAGCTAAAAAGATGTCTTAAAAGAAACTGACTCACGAAGGGAACTGTGAAAGAAACTGACTCACGTAAGGAAACTGTGAAAGAAACTGACTCAGGAAGTGAACTGTGAAAGAAACTGACTCACGAAGGGAACTGTGAAAGAAACTGACTCACGTAAGGAAACTGAAAGAAACTGACTCAGGAAGTGAACTGTGAAAGAAACTGACTCACGAAGGGAACTGTGAAAGAAACTGACTCACGAAGGGAACTGTGAAAGAAACTGACTCACGAAGGGAACTGTAAAAGAAACTGACTCACGAAGAGAACTGTGAAAGAAACTGACTCACGAAGGGAACTGATTGCCCACAACAGAAAGAGAAAATCTATATTCTTTGGACATGTGATGAAAAGGATAAAACTAGTACATTGTGACAGTAGACATTTTGAAGGGAAGGAGAGGCAGAGCAAGACCGATATACCAGAACAAGCACACTAAATACACATGATGGTAACAATGGTCCTGGAATCCCGTGCTCCAGTTGTGGAAGATGATCCAGGCCATTGGGGCTTCGTGAGTGTTTGGTGCTAGATCTAAATTTGATAGAACAGTCGGTACTGGGTTGGTTTTGTGATCAACATCACGCCGTCAGACTTTACTTCCCACGATCTTAATTGATAGCCAGTTTAGGGTAGCTCGACCTAGCAACCAAGGTTAATTTTTTTTACACTTCAGCACGATGTGGATTTTAACCTACAACTTGCGGTCCCAAGACAAGCGTCTAGCCGCCACCTGACGGTGGTTCCCTGTAGTCCATGTCAAAATATATATATATATCATTACGGCCCATCCACAGTAAATACCAAACTATCGCTGAACCAAGATTTCGACATCATGATAAGTAAGGCAGCAACAACAATGAGCAGATTAACAAAAAGAGTTTGGAAGAAGAGAAAGCTTATGATTAAAACAAACACTCTTGTCAATCAGCCTTGTGTTCTCTGCTTTATGGCAGTGAAACTTTGTCATGTTTTTTTTTTGCACCAGGAGAGACTGCTAAAAAACTTTCAAATGCGATGCGTAAGAAGAATACTTGGTATTAAGTGGCAGCACAAAATCACAAACACTGAGGTACTAGAAAGAGCAGGTATTACAACAGTCTTTTACATGCTCAGTCTACGAAGGCTCAGGTGGCTGGGTCACACCTGGAGAATGGAGGATGGCAGAGTCCCTAAGTACATCCTCTATGGTTAATTAAAGACGGGTAGAAGATGTCGAGGTCGACCTCTACTACTCTATAAAGACGTGTGTACGCGGGACATGACTGATACAAGTATTGAGGTGGGATCGTGGGAACAAAATGCCATGGAACATGTTATGTGGAGGGGGGACATCTGGAAGGGAATGAGAATGAAGGGGAAAAAAATTGCAGAAAGGATGAGAGCTGAGCGTCTGAGAAGAAACAGACTTAACAAAAATGTTGCCAGCGACGGTGCTAAAATCCCATGCTATAACTGGGGAAGACTTCTTAACGCGGGCGGGTCATGCCAGTCGCGCTTGCCATCGCTATGAGCTCTGAATCCCATGCCTCTTCATAGCGCATTAGAAAACTATCGTTTCGAAAAATGGAAAAGTTCCAGTCACATTACTGCCCCTATTAACCTTTTCTTTTGGTGTACAGGGAGATCTTTAAGCCAGCGGATTTAGGGCTACATGGCTAGTGCCGTTGCCAAGGACCGTACAGTTTAGGGTTTTATTTTACCCCATACAAGCAGAAAATCCCCAACCTAACCGAGGCCATCAGGTAATGGCACCTCTTAGTTGCCCCTTTAGCCTCGACAAAACCGACAAGTTATACGCCAAATAAATGCATAAGGCAGCCGCCAGACATGCCATCAAATACAGACCGGTACCTTACAAAAGATTAAAACTGGTCTACGTATGAGAACTCGGTTTTCTTAACGATTCAGCCAGCCGCTCCTGGTCCGTGTAAGCACACACTACAATCTTAGCCACGCAAATGGAGCAAATAAACCAGATCGCAAATATAACCGGGGACTGTTGGCAGCTCGCTGGTAAATGCAGGCTAGCTATCAACAGAAGGTTGAAAACGTGGTTGAGTTTTGAATTTTTTTTTTTTTTTTGTTGAATGGAATGATCCGTGTAAACACCTTCTAATTTTATTATACTTAGGACTCCCTCACATCTTCACCAACTACCATACTGCCGTACCCTGAACTCCATATAACAACCCCACACACGCATTTAGCTGCAATATTTACAAAGGCTTCATTCCTGCAGTGCTCACTAATAGTTTTCTATTTATATCACTGGCTTATTGAGAACCCGCTGTTGAAATTCTTCAGCAACGTCTCTCGCTGGCTTCTCTCCCCAACAGCCCCAAGTCAAATTTGCCAATAATGAAACCACGCAGTATTCGCCAGGGTGATGGTATATTGATGGGACATTAATCCATTAAATTGTTGCCATGGGACTCGAGAGCTGATGGGGAAGTTAGAAACATACCAAGGACATTATTAGAACTAAAATTGCTTTTACACTTAGGAGTTAATCATATTTGTTTGCCTGCCGAGATGGTGGTGTGGATTTAAATCCTAGAAATTAAAAAGCGTTTTCGGTTATTAAGGCTGTGTCCAGTGGTATAAAGAAAGCCGACCGTCCAGAAGCAAACCGTCCAGAAAACAATGGCAAACTACTGGACGTAAATATGCCTAGAAAAACCACACAACAGTCAGGGGCTGTTGGGGTTGGTTCTGCAACGTCCTGTCAAGGATAGGCAACTAACCAACAGGGAGAGAAATGACTTAATTTAACTGGATTTTTATTTTGCACGGCTTAGTCTCTTTCCGCATAACTGCTGGTGGCGTACCGAAAGCGTTTTTCAAAAGCACGAAACTCCGCAGCCCTAGAGACGATCCAAAGGATATCCGAAACATCTGAACTCATGAACTAAAGGGCAGAGTCAGAAAACAAGCCCACAGTCTTTATAGCGCATGGCAGGAGGCCTAACTACTGAGTCACCGAAATTTACAACCAGTACATCTGGGGTGTGGGGGGGGGGGGGGTGGAGACATAACGTAGCAGCTCGCCTGCGGATCAGAAGGTCGTGCGTTTAGGTCTTGATGCAGCCATACCTTTCTCAATAATGCCCTCGGCTTCCAGGTAGACCCAGTCTTAAATGGGTAACAGCTACAGATATGGGAAGTAAAGGAGGCGGAGTGGGGTCGACGTTATTACCCACGGAGTGCCGATTGTTTTCTTAATGTGGGTCTAACCATTTATGCCCAATACGCCTAAAGGCATGGACAAGGGTCGTTAATATTACTTTAAGTAGTAAAATTTCCAAAATCTTCTAGGACTTGTCTGAGAAGAAAAACAGACGAAGTCAAACGAGGTCAGGCGACGCCACCTGATTTATCATGAATGCAGGGACCTTAGGCTTTTAACAACTTGAATCCCCCATTCAAGAAGAGTTATAGGGAAAGAACTAAGTGATACCCCGTCCCCCGGCCCTTTTCCAGAAAACTGAACGAGACTAAACGCCTCTTCCCTTCCCCAAACATATTAAAAAGTTCGGTTTGTTAGTATCTGTTTATACTTTTCATACCGCTACCCGCGGCAGATGAAATTGGCTTTAAAAAAAAACCCCGAACTAATCCTGAAGACGGGGCTAAGGCCAGACATGGTGATGCACTCGGCGACAGAGAGGCAGCTCCTACTGAAAGAGCTGAGCGCGCTGTGCGAGTCGCGAGTCGAAGATCAGCACCTGTACAAGGTCGAAAAGTTCAGTGATGTGGTATTTAGTCTGTGGAGAGATGAGGGGTAAGCAGTAAAATTCTTCGTCGTCGAGATGGGCGGAAGAGTGTTAATAGCCAACTCCACATACAATGCCCGAAGCAGGTGGGCTTGCGCGGAAACGAGCCTAAGCGGCCACTGGGGCAAGTGGGTGAAGCTCTAGAGAGAGACACAGCCTTTGACACAGCAGAACGACGTGGGGGATAAGCCTCGGTAGACTGATCCGAGCTCCCGGTGGAAGAGAACGTTTAAGTCCCTATACCAAAAGTTGTCCGATTAACGTTTGTCCGTGCTACTGCCAACTGCGAATGTCTGCCAAATAAACGTCCATCCGTTGAACCAACCCTCCATTTGTTACTCTAATCGTCTAGGTAGGCGCTTAAGTTGCTAACGCAGCAACGATCACCATAACCTCCTCACCTGTTGCAATTAGCATAACGTCTTTTCCGATTTTCACAACTGGAGAAGTCTGAGGCCCGGAAGTCATTACCAGGCGCGGTCCGCTACTCGATATTGTCTAGGATTGTCGACAGGGAACTCTTTATTCATATTATTGTAATATATTGTTAACTTGTTGTCATTCCTCTATTATAAGTAATATGTTTATTAATAGCAGTTAAAGAAAACCCAGGCCCCTGGTGCAAAGTACACACCAGCAGGTTGGGGTTACCTCACACACAAACTAGTCAGAAGAGAAGTATCTAGTTTTGGCAATCAACATCCAGACCAAGAAACTGTCATTACTGCTTATAATCCCCACCCTGCGGTGTAGGAATCGGGGTCTTTGAGCTTGAGCATTTAGGGCCGTATGGGTAGTGCTGTTGCCAAGGACTGTGCTGGTTAGTTGTGTGTGTGTGTGTCCAGACAAAAAAAAAACAAAAAAACCTCCAAACTTACCAAGGATTTGAACCCGGGTGCCTTGCTTAAGAGCTCAGCATTCTTAATTGTTCGGCCAGTCGCTCCTCTCCCTACCAATATCCTGGCAAACATGCACATTAACCACTGTACTGCGGCTGTTAACTCTTTGGGTCCCAAGGGGTTTATCATCAGAGACCCAAGGGATAGTGAAGAGAGACGTTAAATCTGCGCATCATGCGTTCACTAGGTAGGAAGCTGTATACATTTAATGCGTTCCTAGGGACTCAAATAGTTAATGAAACGACTGTCTGTTTTTATTCCGTTCGGTTTGTATATGTCAATCGACAGAGAAGCATTATCTTCAAAGGAATAAAAGATTACATCCCACGTAGTTGGAAAAAAAAAAATTAGACAGCGGAAACAGGGCACTTAAAACCGGAAAAACGACTGAAGGAGAAAAAGCTGGTTAAACTTAAAGAAACAGTGGAGATGTTCAGGAAATGTTCATTACTCTCCAAATCTTTATTTTTAACGTGTGAAACGCGTTGACAGCGACCAAGGGTAAATCTTTAAAGGCGGGTTGGGAAATAATAGCTTGCGTTTGAGATAAAGTGTGATTATAAAATGGAGTACTTCATTGTCATCATCATCAATATCATCATCACCGCCACCTTCTTCTTCTTCTCATCATCATCATTTTTTTCTTCTTCTTCTTCTGCATCATCATCATCATCATCATCTTTTTCTTCTCCTTCTTCTGCAGCATCATCGGCATCATCATCATCATCATCTTCTTCTTCTACTTCTTCTTCTCCTTCTGCTTCTTCATCATCATGGTCATCATCATCATCATCATCATTATCATCTTCCTCCTTTTCTTCTTCTTCTTCATCTTCGTCTTCTTCAGTAGTCCCTGTTCCAACCAGGCCCAAATTACAGTAAACTGAAGGTTTTGGTTTGTTTTGGCCCACCTTCCTAAGGTTCACTAGTTCATGTGTTTCAGATAACAATGAGGGTTCTTGTTGAGAGATACAGATTTTCTTGCTTCGTGCACTTCTTCTACCCGCCATGCAAAATAAAAACCCGTCTCCTAAAGTCGATTCCTACGTCCTAAAACTCTTTTTTTTTGAACACGCAAACATACATTTATATGTGTGGAATTTCACACAGTGCATCAACCCACACATGTGCAGAAGCCCACACACCTGAGTAAACCCTTACACGTGCAGAAACCCACACACGTCCATAAACAAACCCATTCATGTACGGAACCTCACGCACGCACATAATCCCATAAATATGCCGAACAGATACGTGAATAACCCAAAATATGTACTGCAATTCGTACACATGTACCCATATACGTGTATAAACCCATATGTGCGGAAAACCCTACACAGGCCGGTTATTACTATGCGGCACGTTCTACAACTACAGCGCAAGGACTGCCCTCACATCGGCAGCCAACGATTTTTCCCCCAGACTCCCGTTATCGACCTCCTGCAGACGTGTCTGCACGTTATGATCTAATCATGTGCAGTCTCGCTTCTGTCGCGCAGTACGTTTGCTGGTTCACGCTGAACTTTCCACATCATCATCATCCTGCCATGGTAGAACAGGGTCATGCTTCGGGGTAATAGCCGTAAAGTGAAAATAAAGTTTGTTCGTTCGTTTGTTCGTTCAAGTGGATGAAAGAATATCTATCTACTTTTACTAATGTGAAACCCAGGTCGAATGTTGAACGTTGCACTCGGGACACTCCCATGAGGGCTCAGTCCAAATCTTCAGCAGAAGACGAAAAGTTCCAATTCCATTGGTACCAGTAACCGTCTGATTGTATATCCGTCTCATCCTTCCCCTAAGTGTTGAGTGTCGGTCAAATTCCCTGGTAACTCGTTGCAGCGCCATTCTCCGCAGACCGTAATGATCTATCTGCGCTTCCGCACTGTTCACCCGTTCCCAAGGGGCCCTTACAATCTCTAACTTGTCATACAACAGTTCACCACCAAGGGGTGCAGAGCCAGCCAGTCTATCTGCCTGCTAATTTCCCAACACACCGGCATTACCTGGAGAAAATATCCAAAGGACGCTAACTACCCGGGACCTCTGAAAAGATGCTTGCCACTCTACACGAAGCATGCCTGTCTCCACCATTCTCAGCATACTCTATAGTCAGTTATAAGCTAATTCTCAAGCCAGCGAAAGGCAGCATTGACTGCCTCCACCTTCATTCTCAAACAAGACTTGTGATATCATATGCAGGGCTTTACTGCACTAGGCGACGTCTACTCGCCGTTGCTATGAAACCCCATGCACTTCGTCTGCCCCCCCCCCCCCCCGCCACCCCGCTTTCCCCAAACATAGAGCCATCTGTATAGATAATCATATCACTTGGCCAGGAACTGTCATGAATCATTTGTGGAACTTCTGATTCTGCAGCACCAGCTGGCAAGTCCATGATAGACAGACAGGTCGATGATAGAATGTTTCTATTATTTTCCGAATATAAATCCAGGTTGAGGATAAAATACTCGCATTATTTCCTTAGTATAAAATCAACAGTATACTAACAGTCTTGTAGAAAGATGTATGAGGTTTTGAACACCGAATTAACATCAGCCACATGGTTAGTAACCCATAAGTGCTCTGTACTTCTTCTAACTAAAGTCTGAGTCCGAAGAAGCTCAGCACAGTGCTCAGGATCTGTAGCACCTGCGAGGATCCTGAAATATTTTTGGTAGATTTTAAACTCTAAATGTTGCCCGGGCAGCGCCGTTAAGCTACTCTTTTCGATTTCTAACTGGCAAGATATTTTTTACGTGCGCAACAATGCACAAGGGCGTCCGATCTCACTACCCAGAACCAGGGGGAATTACTAGAACTCTAAATCCACGTGAAAAAAATCCCAGCCCTTACAGAGGATTGAACCCGGAACCTCTAGCATTCGAGACGAACACCATGGTTCACTCACACAGCCACCTGTATAAAGATGTATAAAGCTGGAACAATAAAACAGTGTTGTAAATTTGCTCTATATGTTTCCAATTCTCAGCGATCTATCCCCCGCCTTTACCATTGTATTTTAACACAGTTTTCTTGTTTAAATGTGCCTGTGGCGAATAAAGCCTTGAACGACGTCAATTCTTCCTTTGATTTTACAGGTCTGTCCGCTTCTCTCTTCCTGCCTACCCCGCCCCACTCCCCTTCACTTCCCCAATATCTACCGGTAGTGGCTCATACAGCGTACGTTCGTGTGTGTGTAAAGCAGTGAGTGATTCCTGTTCTCACCCACAATACGGCTGGTCAGTCAGACATTCATTACACACAGCTCTGACTGTGTGGGTATGTTCTGCATCATTATTTCTCAACATTACGACTAGTGTTAGGATATTCTGACCTACTGATCTGTAATAATTTGACAATGAAGACCTGTTTCCCTTTATTGTTATTGTTATTATTATTTGCTAATGTTGGTTTTAGGTGTGCAACATTGGCGTGTGAAAACGCAAACGCGAGGAATGTAAATTTAAGTGAGCGATCGATAAAATGCATAAAGACACGAAATGATTCTATACTAGAAAGTTCGTTGCCATAAATATGTCTGTGATATGTTTATTTTGATGCTATTGTTGCTGAAGGTGCACAGTTGTTTGCAGGTATGTGTTGAAGGCTAACATCTATCTATCTATCTATCTATCTATCTATCTATCTATCTATCTATCTATCTATCTATCTATCTATCTATCTATCTATCTATCTATCTATCTATCTATCTATCTATCTATCTATCTATCTATCTATCTATCTATCTATCTATCTATCTATCTATCTATCTATCTATCTATCTATCTATCTATCTATCTATCTATCTATCTATCTATATCTATCTATCTATCTATCTATCTATCTATCTATCTATCTATCTATCTATCTATCTATCTATCTATCTATCTATCTATCTATCTATCTATCTATCTATCTGTCTGTCTGTCTGTCTGTCTGTCTGTCTGTCTGTCTGTCTGTCTGTCTGTCTGTCTGTCTGTCTGTCTGTCTGTCTGTCTGTCTGTCTGTCTGTCTGTCTGTCTGTCTGTCTGTCTGTCTGTCTGTCTCTGTCTGTCTGTCTGTCTGTCTGTCTGTCTGTCTGTCTGTCTGTCTGTCTGTCTGTCTGTCTGTCTGTCTGTCTGTCTGTCTGTCTGTCTGTCTGTCTGTCCTAGTGTATGAAATTCACGTGATACGATTTTGCATCAGCGATCGATACATATATAGCAGTGGTGTACGCCTTTGAATCAGACGTAATACACGGCGTGCTGTTAACTGTACCCATGTAGTCCATGTGCTAGAATCCGTGAAAAGGTTGTAACCACCAGCAACACATGACACGTTGTTAACTATACATCAGTAGCAATTTTTATGGAGATTCTTAGGGATCGTCGCAGAAGCTAGGGGGTTCATACTTTGTGCGACACTTTCGGCTGACGGCTAGCCATTCTACGGAGAGAGACCGAGCAGTATGGGATAAACCCAGTGCAATGAAGTCGATCCTCTTGACTTTAACTGTAACTTTAACGGACCAGTGGCCCGAGCGCCATGGTAAAAGGATCAATAATACAGTACTACTAGCAACGATCCGCAGGCCAGTCACGAGAAGGAGATCTATCACCCCCCCCCCCCCCACACACACACACACAATTTTTTCTTAGGTATTCATACCAGCACATTTTCTCTCTTTATCTGTTTGTTTCCCCTCCCCCCCCTCTCTCTCTCTCTCGCTCTCTCTCTCTCTCTCTCTCTCTCTCTCGCTCTCTCTCTAATCCGGTGCTATTTATTGATCGGTCATCTACAACTAAACTACTGGATTTAAATTTGCCTAGAAAAATCACACAACAGCCAGGGGCTGTTGGGGTTGGTTCTGCAACGTCCTGGTGTGCTCCCTCCACACAACACGGTCCATGGCATTTAGTTCCTACGAGTCCGTCTCAGTACCTGTATCATTCATGTCCCGCTTGCACATATCTTTATATCATAGCAGATATCGACGTCGACATTCTTTAATCGTTGAAGCTCTAAGGAAGTTATAATTAAGGCACCAGTAACGGCTACTCTATCTGTGTGTAACCTACAGTATACCGCGGGCAAGCGCCCAGGTGAATCCCTGAATAATTCTACCAAAACAGAAGGAGTTTAAAAATGAAGGATATTTGAATTAATACGTGCGCGGAACAATAGATGGAAGAAATAACAAGTAAAAGTAAAGTAAAGGACCCTTTTCCAGGCTCTCATGCGCATTTGGCACATAGGGCCTGACCTATCAGCATTCGATGGTCGATGTTATCATCACGCCGGCCACCTTTACTTCTTATGATTATACCTGGTAAAAATTTTAACCTGTGTCCACCTAGGAGCCAAAATAATTTTTGATTTAAAAAAAGTCCGGGCTCCGTCGGGACCCGAACCCACGACCTTTCAATCCACAGTAAGGAATAAAGCGATAGTAAGTATTAAGTGGCAGGAGACAATGAACGAAGACATAAAAAAATGCAATGAAATCAATAGAATCCCTGATTCACTTTATGACTCAAGCTGAACTTTTAGTGTAACAGTCGTCCCCATGAGCGATGTCATTTTTCGTTATTTGAAGCCCCCTCCCCCCCCCCCCTTTTTTTCCCCCGTCTTTTGCAAGGGGGCCCTGAATATAGCCGGACCATAAATATGGCCTAACAGCTGAAAGGGGTTTCTGGGACCTCTCCAGGGGTGATCAGCATCCGCATGGTGGCACCTTGTGTCACCAGCTGTTTATCGCTTTGTGTGATATCCTGGTGGGGTACAACTTACATACATACAAACAACGCCATTTCGCGAAGCACAATTGCCATTCTGATAATCACATGTTTGTCGCCTTTTTTTTTTTTTTTTCGTCTACAAATATTTTATCTTGTTGAGAAACATGAAGACGGGTAACTCCGCGTAGAGAAACAAACATCGTATCGGAGGTTCCAAATAATTAGCGTCCTTTGGATAAATTCTTAAGTGTGTACAGGTGTTTTGCGAAACCAACAGGCGGACTGATTAGTTGGTTCTGCACAACTTGGTGGTAAGTTGATGAGTAGCAAGCTAGATGTTATCGGGACCGTTTGGGGATGCGGAAAAAGTGCGAAGGCACAAATAGATAGCCACTGTCTGAAGAGAGCGTCGAAACGGGAAGTGATCAGCGGAATTCGGCAACACTCAACGCCCAGGGGCAAGGTAAGACGGACACATAGTCAGAATGCTACAAGTAAAAAAAGAATTTGAACTCTCTCCTGGCTGCTGGAGATGGGGACGGAGCGGTTAGGGTAACGTCTCGAGTGCTCAGATATCAATTTTTAACTCAACTCGATTACCACAAATAGGAGACACTTGTGCACACACTCTACTGTTGCACTAGAATTTGGGTTGCCAGACAGAAACACTTACCTGCGCCTGTTTGCTGATATTTGTTTTTATTTCTAAATGTATATATATATATAT
This sequence comes from Candidula unifasciata, assembly GCA_905116865.2. NCBI lineage: Eukaryota > Metazoa > Mollusca > Gastropoda > Stylommatophora > Geomitridae > Candidula > Candidula unifasciata. Next base: position 85,591 of record CAJHNH020001916.1, on the reverse strand, counting down.
ATATATATATATATATATATATATATATATATATATATATATATATATATATAGTGTATCATCATCATCATCATAAACCACTTCTGCCGTTAAGCGTCATGGGGAGGAATAATTTGCGATCCAGTGCACGTTGGCTGCCACTGGCTATTGTCATGCCATGAAGGCGTAGAGTGTCTTTAATGTTGTCGATCCATGTTTTCCGCGGCCGTCCTCTTGCTCTTGAAGCTGATCTTCTGAGATGTAGTGCTTGTGATGGTATTTGATCTTCCTGCATTCTAACGAGATGACCAAACCACTTGATCTGCTGTTTCTCGATGAATCTAGTACAAGGTGTCGTTCCCACAATTTATCTGATAGTTTCATTATTCACTCGATCTCTTATGGTTAGGTTGGCTGCTTTTCTCAGGCACCTCATCTCGCAGGTGGTAATTTTGCATATATGGGATTTAGATAGTGTCCATGTTTGGCACTGGTAGCTTAATGTTGGAATAAATATGCTATTAATTATCTGCCTCTTTGCACTCATAGTTATGCTTGGATGTCTTAATAATGGTGACAATTGGTATATAAGTGCACTTGCGTTCTGACATCTGCTTTCTATTTCTCTGTCAATTCTACCATCTTCTGTGATCATACTTCCTAGATATTTTAACTCCCTAACTTGATTCAGGGCAGAACCATTCAGCTGTATGTGTAGTGGGGCAGAATGTCTACTAACTTGTATTGTTTCGGTTTTGTTTACATTGATCTTCATGTTTTATTTACTACATGCTGAGTTTAACCTGTTAATGTGGTCTTGCAGTCTATGTTCTTCAGAGTAGAACAAGCACTGGTCGTCAGCAAACAGTAGTTAGTTTAATGTGGGTGAATCGATTACTTCTCCTGATGTATGTACTTCCTCGTGATTATAAAGGTCTGTTGTCTGTATCACAACTGGCTTCTTTAGATATTCTGTCTATATAGATGTTAATTAAAAGTGGGGAGAGCACACATCCCTGTCTCACACCTGTGTTGACTGTGAACATATATGATGTGCCTTCTTGTGTTTTTACTGCACTTTAGCTTGTGTGGTACATGGCTATGATGTTCTCTAGTAACTGTCCTTGTACCCCGTAATTCTCAAGAGCAGACCACAGTTTGTTTCTTTCCACTCTATCAAAGGCTTTTTCCTGATCTATAAACACAATATTCTGTTTGGTATTATACTCAATGGCTTTCTCACACACTTCCCTCAGAGTGAATAATGCATCTGTGCATCCTCTGCCTTTTCTGAAACCGAATTGTGATGCACTCAGCCGTTGTTCTGATATATAGTGTATAAGATGTGAAAAGGTTAACAGAAGAGATGGTTATAACTGTTAACATATGTTTCAGTAAATGTTAATATGCGTTCTTTTCGCGTGAATGCTAAAGGTGCGTTGAGATCTTTGCGGCAACATAATATGAACATAAACGTGTAAAATGAACTTCTTTCTATATACATAGCTAGGGAGATGACGGAGAGGGGGATGGGAACTTAGCCCCTTTGCAAATTCTGGGGATAAGGTGGTGTTGGTTAGCTCCTGTAGAGGGCTATAGATAGAAGAACATACATGCAGACAGACCGAATGAACCTTATCGCTTATCTTCTGCAAAAACATTTGGAAAATTCAAGCTTAGAATCCTAATCTAAACATGCTGCAGTAGCATGTAAACAAGATTACTTTACCTTGATGTGCTCTGCTGTTGTGAAAGATATCTTTACTTTCAAACCAGATAATGAAACCGAGATTATGGAACCAGTTAACGGATGCGAAAAGAAAACCTCCACTTTTCATTCTCTACAAAGGGGATAATTATATCCCCGCGAAAGATGAAAGCGCATGAAGAAGGATCTCGAATTTGCCGCTGAGGGAACGAAATGTGTAGGGCTCATCAATTCTTGCTGCGCCTAGTTACAGTAGCGTTCTCACCTTTCGCACCTGACAATCCACTCGGCTCTCGCTAGAGCCTCGGCTAAAGTTCTTTGACAGGGATTTATCACAGCTGGGATTTGTTACGTTTGCGCAGCCAGTTATCCGATCTACAGAATAAATATGTAACTTAATATATTTGATTTACACAATAATAATAATAATAATAATAATAATTATTATTATTATTATTATTATCATTATACATTTCGGAGTTACGAATCCACTTCATCGTTTTAAAATGATGATAATCTGTGATTAATTAAATGTTACTTAGTAAAATAACCTTGCAGCCAGTTTCTACGCACGCGAACTTGTATATTGCATGGAAACAGATAAGATTTCAGTCTTCAAAATGTCAGGAACTGAATACGTGATTTGATGTAAAACGATGACATAAGTGACTATTGATTTATTTGTTTGTGAATCATCTGATCAGACGAGCTTTTACTACGTACTGAAATAAATGATAGAATAAGATTTCAGTGGCAAAGATTGAATTTAATTGTGTTTTGTTTTCTCGAAAAGACAGGAATTAAATACATCTGTGTGATGAAACGTTGACTGTGTTGTCAAAAGTGATATGTGAAATGTATTTAAAGCCATATATAGATTCATGAGCCTATATTACACACTGAAAGAGATCAGATAGAATACGTTTTCAAGTCTCCCCCCCCCCTTTTTTTTTTAATACTTACGCCCTTTCACTTATTTCGTTTCGTTTTATAGCCCTACATATTCACCCCTCTCCCCCCCCCCCCCCCCCCCCACCCCCCTTTCCCCCCAATTATGTACTTATGGTTTCATGTTGACCTTGGTTTTTTATTAGCTTTGTTGTCTTGTCTGTTGAGTTTTCTAGTCCCAGTTTGTGCTGTATTAGTACTCAGTTGAAGAAGACTTTGGTCGAAACGTTCGGTAGTCGTTGTGTATGTCTTTTCCATTCCCTCTGTTGAGCTTTCTAGTCACGTTTTATGTTATATTTAGTAAGTCTTAAATAGGCGAGACAAAAACTATTTTTCCGTGAATAAGACCGTAAAAGATGTAATTCTTCGAAAAGCCATGAATTAAATGTGTATATGACTGTGATGGAAAACGATGACTCCACCGGCTCGCGAAATATCCTTAAAGACATATATGATCACACGGGTCTATACTAAGTACCGAAACAGATCATATAGAATAAATATCTAATAGACGAGTGAGAATAAGATTTCATTAGAAGAAACTGGATCAGATTTCAGTCATCCAAAAGCCAGGGATTTGACGTACGACTGTGATGTAAAAACAATGACAGGTCTGTCAACTTCGGCTCAGCACTGACCACTTGCACTGTCAAACCATTGGTAACTTGGTTGCTGCGGTCCGCTCCAGCGCTGACCTTCTCACTGAAGTGCCTGTCATGTATGCCTACAAGTGTGAGAGTGAGTACTCGGCCATCAGAGCGCCTCGCAAGAATGACCTGAAGCGCCACAGCTTTCATGACTTCTACCACAGGTAGGTGTGTGTCTTAAAGAAAGACCAGTTACTTCTCGGCTTGTCTGTTATTTTTACGAAAGCTCAGTAGCTTCTCTGTTTTTTTGTTCTTGTTGTGTTTTGTCAACAGTTTAGCCTCTCCAGGGTATATTTAAAGAAGGTTTTCTTTTTAATGACTTTTCAGCTTAGTTGTCTCTTTCTTGACGAAAGCTCGCTAAGTTCTGGGATTATTATTATTATATTTTTTTTTTAAATGAAAGCTCAACAAGTTTAGTTGCTTGTTACTTTACGAAAGCTCCGTAACTTCTCGGATTTATTTGGGGGGGGGGGCGCGTTTTAACGAAAGCTCAGTAATTTCTTGCTCCCCACTTCGATTTTTTTTTAAAAACCGCCATCCCGCATGCCAACCTGAAAGCTCAGTTGCTGAGCGACGGAACCTCTAGATTTCCAGTCCAGGAATATTGAATTAGCAGACCGCGGCAGAGAGCTTCGATGGTAAGCCGGCATATCCCATCACTTTGAACAGGAAATTCAGATCATGATGATGTTGAGAGTGATAATTATGATAATATAGATAGCATACGCTGTGTAATTTGCTAAAACTAATTAGAAATAACAGAAGCTCTACACATTTATTTCATAAACTATACAAAGGCTTTCGGTAGTGTCAGTTTATTTGTGTGGTTTTTTTTAATTTCAGAATATCTGACATCGTTTATTTCTTAAGCACTAGTGACGTTTTTCCCGAGGTATCAGCCTAAGTCCCAGAGTTGTGAGCCTTAAAAAGCCGTCTTGCTGCGGATAAGCAACGCTGCTATCCTTGTCGCTCGTTAACGCTGACAGCTGAAGTAAATTCATGTCCTACTTCAAGTCCGAGAAAGCTTTAATATAGGCAATGTCACCGGCCGCTCACAACAACCATTGTACGATGTGCCAAATACAAGGCTCACAGCATCGAACCACAGCATTGAACACAATACAAAATGACACCTCTGTAACATAGACTAGCGTGTGTGAAAGGTCAGCAGTCATGAATGAAAGGCCAACCAGTGTTTGTTTGGAGCGAAAAACGTTGTTTGTACCATATCTGAATATTTGACATTCTTCATTTATCTCTGACCACCCATTCCTCTCCTGCCCCTGCCCATCCCATTCCGTGTCGCCTTCTGTCTCCTCTCTTCCCAGCCATGCCCGCCCATATTCCTTCACATTACAACACCCCTTTTCCCGCCAACGATCATTAGGCGCCCCACTTGTCAACAGAAGACAGCAAGGATGTCATTATGATGCCTTACACCTAACAGTAATGTCCCCGTGTAATACACATAGTCCCGTCTCAATGTGTTGAGTGTTGTATTTATGTGCGGATGATAAACCATGTTTTTTTGTTGGGTGTTGCTAGTTGTTTGAGATTTTATTCATGTCTCCTTGTGGATTTTTGTGTTTGACATTTCTGTGGAGTCGCCGTATCTGTGTCACATTGGAATAGAGTGCTTGGTAATCCCTTCTGATGGTACGTACTTCCAGTGGTGTACTTATGCTGTGACGTACTAGGTCGTCGTCCCGGTACCTCTTCTTCGCGTTCACCGGCTGTCAACTCCGGCGGAAAGTTCTGGTCGTTCGTCCACTTCTGCACTCTAGTCCTGTTCCAAAAACTGAGTGTTGCGTGCACATCCGTTTCACAGGTGTGACTCATTTTCATGCAGACTGTTGGTTCCTTGCCTTTCAGGCAGATGTATTCTTACTTCGAAAAAAGCTCCCAATTAGTCGACTTATACGACATGCTTTTGGGCAGGCAGTAGGTTTGTTTTTGTTCCCCCCCCCCCCTCCCCAGTGGGACCCATGAACCCACACAGGGAGTACTTGTACTTGAAAATATCTTTAACTCACTGTGTCAAACAGTGTTGAAATAAACGACGGTCCTTTTCTTTTAATTCACCTTAACTCGGAGACTCTAATATTTCGTGGGAGTTTCCGGGAAACTTCAATAGTATATGGCTGTTAGGGTGTACAATGAACACCGACCAACACTAACCCCTAACCCCCCTATAATACTGGGCTTTCCCTAGAACTTCTCGAGAAATCTCGGATCCCTGAGATAGAGTTAACTAACAGAAAAGTACCGAAATAACTTGTATTTCTTGCTTTACTTAGACACATGCTCACAGGTTCCGGTCCGATTGTCGGAAAATTAAATACCAGGTATCTATCTATCAACTCCGCTACTGTAAAACTGCAAAGCGGAAAGTCACACCCTCGGTTCCCAAACTCCCATTAAGACAGATTTTTTGGGATTTCGGGAGCAGCACATCCAAATATTTGCTAAGAGTGCAAGAATTGCGAGTAAAGATCGGTACAGCCAGGCACGAGAAGCACACCAGACACGCGAGAGGTCTTGTCAACCAACCTAAGACTGGGACAATGAACCGCTGCACGATGATTTATATGTTGAAGGGGGAATCTGAGCATCTAAGGACATGACCGGAGTGCAGCGAAGATAACCCAAATCATGACTCACAACTTAAAAGATAGATTGATCCTCAATTCTTTATGCATTTCCGGCATGGCTTTCGAACACAAAGGCCTAATACTGATGGCCATCAAACTCTGCGCCACTCGTCATGGCACACCACACGCATGCTAGAACTTATCTCTATTCATAAGAATTCATTTCCTGAACTCCCTACATTTTCCATCTTTCTCATATCCTTTGATTAATCATTTTTGACTGTTACATTTGTGTAACTGCGCTCACTGATAAGTTGTTTCTTTTATTTTTCGGTTGCTGTGTTCCTCAGTTTGGCGCCGTCTGAATAGTCTGCAGGCTCAGTGCAAAGAAGTGCACCAGACTCTGCCTACTTAACCCTGCCTACTTAACCACTTACAGAAATTAGTGTTCTTCCTGTGATCGTTTCCTTAATGTGTGCACTGACAGAAGAGACTTTATAGTAAAGTTGCCGCCAGTCTGGAGTCTCTTTCTACGTCCATATCATCATCAGGTGCCTTGCCCACTGGCGTGGGCGATCATGCCTCTCTACAATCTGCGATCTCCTGCAGCATGTATCAGTTCGTGTGCCGACACACCTCCATGCTATGCAACAAGACTGTCAAGCATCTTCTCTCGTTGTCTTTCTCTATCCCTTCTTCCACAGATCTTTCGAGTGGTCACATGTTCTATTTTCCCTCTTCTCATAACATAGCCGAAAAATGATGACTGTCTCCTTCTGATGTCTGTGATAAGTTGTCTTCGGGCTCCCGCCTCTTTCAAAACCTCTTGGTAAAACTTCTACGTCCATAAAGCTTTGATTTTGTTAGTTAGTCGACAGATTATCCTCATTGTACATCAAGCCATTCAATCCATAAGTGCTCATATCTCCTCAGTAAATCCCGCAACGTGAATCAGCTAACGACACAAGTCATCTGTTGCTTTCCTATTCTTCTTGTGCTTTAAGCATAATGTTATTGTCTGTCCACACAACCCTTTTAACATGTTGTTCTTGCAGTGTGCATATTCACAGCCATCACTTGATTTTCACAGTCTCACTTCACATAGAGCATGCAGTGTATCAGCCTGGTCCATGGCACGTTCGTCCGTCACAGTAGCTTTACCATTCAGCCCATCAGCTTGCTCCTTTCCTATCACGCCTGTTTACCCTGACACGAATGTTGACTTATCATAAAGTAAAGGTCCCTTTTCCACGCTTTCAGGCGTATAGGGCATATAGGGCTAACCCTAAATTTTTTATAGATCAATCAGCACAATATGGGTGATATGGTCAGCATCACGCCGGCTGCCTTTACTTCCGAGACTGCATTGGTAGTAGTAGCAGCAGCAGCAGTTGTAGTGGTAGCAGCAGTAGTGGTAGTGGTGGTCTTGGTAGTGGTGGTGGTAGTATTACTAGCAGTAGTCGTATTTTGAACATTTCATATTATTTCAAATATAATATATATTTCGCCAGGCAGCACATTATTATTAGTACTAATGTTACAAAACAGCTTGATGATCTGGACTTTGCTGAAGATATTTCTCTTCTGTCCCACTCAACGGAAATCAGTTGCAAGATGAATGAAATATACTTGGTTCGAAATCACATCAGCTAGGTCTGAAAATCAACAAGGAAAAACAAAGATAATGAGAATAAATCAGGCAAATAGTAATGTGGTTTCTCTTAATTGTATCCCACTTTAAGAGGTGGAGTCGTACACCTGTTTGGACAATAATGTAGATAAAATAGCGGAACCAACACGAATACAAAAGGCAAGAGGAGCTTTCATTGCGCTAGGGAATTTGTGGAGGTCAAAAGAAATTAAAACTAAGAGGAGTGAACTTGAAATGTATAATTCTGTTGTCAAATCAGAACTGTTATATTGAGCGGAAACCTGGAGAACTAAGGCAATTACTAATAAACTACAAACATTCAATAACCTATGCCTGCCCAAAATAGAGGGAATTAAATGGCATGACAGAATCACTAAGGTAGAGCTTTGTGGGAGAACTAAACAAGTTCCAGTGGACCAAGAGGTGAAGAAAAGAGTTGGCGTTGGATAGGACACACGCTGAGGAAACCTGAGAACAATGTAAATAAAATGTCTTTTGCACTGGAACCCAAAGGGGCATAGAAATAAAGGAAGACTAGAAAACACATGGAGAAAGGAGCTGGAGGGTAAAGTTAAAAAGATAGGGAGGATATGGGAAGAACTGCATAGAGTAGCCAGGTATAGAACAACTTGGTGAGAGTTGGTTGAGGGCCTATGCTCCAAAGGTGAAAGACAGAAGAAGAAGAAGTAGTAATACTCTGTTTACTTGAACGAGGATCGGGCTCAGATTTGTAAAGTCACCTCCCCCCCCCCCCTTTTTTTTCCGCCTTTTTTTTCGTGTTATCTTTGTGTCTGCACCCCTTCGTGGGACCCTAATTCTGGGTCATTGCAGAATATTCTTTATTCTATAAAATACTGTTTTACTTGACTAATCTACATTTGACTTCTTCAATAGATCTTCCATTTGCTGTTATCACAATTTCTCAATACGTAGACGTATTGATTTGATTCATAGTTGTTCCATTCACTTTGATAATGCTTTGTGGAAGACATATTTTCTAAGACAGTAATAACCAATGTCTTGATGTAAAGGTAACTCCGGAGTCTAAATGATTGTGAGATGTATTGATTTCTTGTCTGTACGGATTAGCTCAAGTCTATCAGGTCGTCATTTACAGACCCCGGCTCGTGATAAATGTCGGAATCAGATGGCAAATGCTGCTTGTCTTTTGTGTGTAGCTTTCGTTGTTTCTGTTCGGTAGAAGGAGTTTCAACTCCTTTAGTACCAAGCAGATATGAGTTCAGCTGAGACACCATGATACTGAGTAAAAAAAAAAAAAAACAAGTAAAAATTCCTTTTCATGCCTTCAAGCGCATCGGGCATATGAGAAAAGCACCAATATTTTCACAGACCACAAAAAAAAAAAAAAAACCAATCCTAACCTGCACAGTCCGTGGCGACAGCACTAGCCACGAGACCCTAAGTTTCAGGCTCAAAGACCCCCTGCCTTCACCACAAAATTGATAAATAGAGCCAGTTATGTTAGTATTTGGGGGGGGGGGAGGTGGGGGAAGGAGGTCTTGTGGTGAGAAAAAGAGCACTCGAAAATATCGTGACTACTGGAAAGATCACTGGTAGAAGAGGCAGAGGCAGACAGAGATAAATGTTGGTGGATAGCTTAAGACAGGGGCATGGAGGAAGATCATTGGTGGAATTGATTCAAAACACCAAGGATCGAGATCTGTAGAGATGCACGAACGCCTACGCCAGCCGGCAAGGCACTTGATGATGATGAATATCAGTCATAAATATCAGCTGTTAAAAGCATGTTTTGTTGTTGTTGTTGTTGTTGTTGTTGCCTATGTGTCCAGACTTAAAAGACCCGTGTATCCTGTTCTTTACCTTTTCTTGCTTTCCCCTGTGAAGTCGACGAAGCGTGTGTGTCTGTGTGTGTGTGTGCGCGCGCGCGCATGCCCATGCGGCGCAGAATAAAGTGGAGGGAGTGTAAGGTAACCTGTAACGACCTTCTGTATGTTCTTTCTCATGTGCTGTGTAATTCAATCTTTTTTCTCTTAAGGTATTTTTTTTTTAAAGTTGTCTCTCCATCTCTTTATCGGTATTTCCCTAGTTATGTGATCATTATTTATCCATAATATGGTTTCAGCGTCCGTCCGTCCGCCTGCACGCCTGTCCGTCCCTCTATGTCCATCTGTCCGTATCTGTCTGTCCGTCCGTCCGTATCTGTCTGTCCGTCCGTCCGTATCTGTCTGTCCGTCTACCTATGTGTAGGGACAACGGAACCAGGAGGATTCACTACCTAGAAATACCTCCTCCCCTTCCCAAAAAAATTCAGGTTTGGGGTTTGGCGCTACCCCCCCCCTCCCCCAAGAAAACGTTCAAAGAGACTAAATCACCTCCCCCCACCCCCATTCCAAACATGTATAGACATTAAAGCGCTTATACATATGTAATATATTGTTTCAAAAACTATTATTATATTTATTTGTCATTCAGCTTAAAATTATTACTCGCCTAAACAAGAATTTGCCCTGTTAGTTTCCACCGTCAATGCATTATGTGTGTCGGCGTCCCTGTTGTCGTCTGTATGTCTGTGTCATTGTATGCATATTGACAAATATATACTGATTAGTTCATTTGTCGAACCAAATAACCGTTATGGTCACAAACAAATGAATACCGCCATGTTTAGCTCACAGTCCATTGGTCGGACTAAATCGCTTTATTCAAAGCAAATCAACACTATCGTGTACAGAAGAGTTGATTTGTCAGGCTAGATAACGGCTAGCTGTGTTCACGAACAAATCAATACCCCCTGTCATACACAGCACACCCCTCTCATGTGCACTATATATAAAGTAAACGATCTCTTTCAACACCTTTGGGCGTATAAGGCATATAGGGCTAGACCTATATTTTTTATAGTTAAACGCCACAAGATGGGGGTGTGATCAGCATTACGCCGGCCGGTTTTACTTCCCGGGACTGTACCCGGTATCCACTCAAAGCTAAGTCGACCTGGAAATCAAGGTCATTTTAGACAAAAGTTTGGCTCCGCCAGGGAGCGCACCCACGACCTTCCGATCCGCAGGCGTGCGCCTAGCCGATACGACACGGCGACTCCCTGACACTATATATATATATATATATATATATATATATATATATATATATATATATATATATATATATATATATAGAGAGAGAGAGAGAGAGAGAGAGAGAGAGAGAGAGCAACGGTTGGCACTAATGTCTCCGCATATTACCATGTATCACATTTCTCCCAGAGGAGATAACTGATGGCCGGCAGCAGATCGAAACAGCACACACCTTGTTTGTTACAAAAATACCCAGTGTGTAATAATCAGCATGTAATAATAGAAGGCAGCAAGTCTGAACTCAAAGTTTCATGGTATATGATAAATGGCACGGGAATATTGACAATCATTGGCGGAATATGATATGGCTGCTATGGGTTCCGGGGCCCGATGGGGAAAGAACCGACCCACTGACTTTTGACAACAATGTAGACAACTCATGGGTTAGCTGAAATTGTATCTGTTTGGTAGCTATCTGAGCCTATTAATTTTCTCGACCACTAATGCTCTGAGGGAGTCGCCGTGGCCTTGACGGCTAGACGCCCCCTTGCGGATCGGAGGGTCGTGGGTTCGGTTCCTGAGTAGTGCCGGATGTTTATTTTTTCAAACTGACCTTGGTTCCCAGGTCGACCCAGCTTTGAATGGGTACTAGTTACAGTCTTGAGAAATAAAGGCGCCCGGTATGATGCTAACCACATCACCCGCCAAGTGTCGATTGGTCTATAAAATATAGGTCTAGCCCTATATACCCAATACGCCTGACAGGCCTGAGAAAGAGTCCTTTACTTACTGATGCACTGGTCTACAAGGTAGTCGTTCCTGGAGCTAGGGCTTTTCCGTTTTGTACAAAAACAACAGCAGCTCTGGAGAGAGAGAGAGAGAGAGAGAGAGAGAGAGAGAGAGAGAGAGAGAGAGAGAGAGAGAGAGAACGAATGAACGAACAAACTTTATTTTCAAAGAGTCACCAATTAAGCACGCAGGCACGTCTTCCATTCGGCCCTTCCATACACCCATCTTTTACATAGCAGTTGTATTTTGATAATAAAGTATGTTCTATTCATATAATAATATACATATTATGAATATCAAGGAAAAAAACATTACGAGAGAGAGAGAGAGAGAGAGAGAGAGGGAGAGAGAGAGAGAGAGAGAGAGAGAGAGAGAGAGAGAGAGAGAGAGAGAGAGAGAGAGAAAGAGACCGAACCGTATGGAAAAACAAACCTTGTGCATTAAAGCCGATTCCATTCCTTTTGAACACTACTAAACAAAAGACCGGTGTCATTATAAATGTCACATGGTGATGGCAACTACTGTATGTCTGTCTTCAGCATTCTTTCAAATCAATTGGCAGTTATCCTCATTGCCACCAATTAGCAGGTACTTTACAGAACGTCGCCCTCATCACGGCCCGCCGAAAAGTGTCTGTCTCAATCAATCCTCCAGCCTTATGTGCGTTCCTAGCCACTGCATCTTTCTTTAACGTCTTCTGTCCACATTCGCCAAGGTCGCCTTTTGCTTCATGTTCCTCTTCCATTTCTTTTTGTAAGGCTACCATGACATTCAAATTGGCCAAAATACCCCAGCTTTCTGGAAAGGATATTGTTTATGAGCAAATTCTCCTTGATGTTCAAATCATGTATGATATCAACGTTTTCGTCTTCTTGGCCCATATATTCTAGAGATTTTTCTGTAACATTTAATTTCAAAAGTTGCCATTTTTTTTCTTCCATGGTTGTGTAAGAGTTGGGTCAGTACTTTGCTAATATAAACATTTTTCCATACCATTGTGCACAATTTTTCAGCATTGTCTCTCTTAGTCTCTTTCTCGCTCTATGAAACTGTACCCTTGTTGCCACGTGCTTCAGTGTTCCCTTCTGAAGATGTGTTTATAAAGTCTAAGTTATTTGTGAGTTAATAGATTACTGCTTCTTTTTTCTGTTCTCCCTACAAGTAGTTTTAAACCAAGCATCAGTATGTTAGCATTGCAGGGAATGACGCATGTACCGTCCGTGATATGCAGGAGTGCGAGGTAATAAAACAGCAGACAGCGGATTTTCCGACTACAAAAGCATTCGCTGCAGGAATACTCGTACTGGACAAGGAAGATATTGTGAAAGCCACACACAAACGAATTGTGGTGGAAAACACGACCTTGATGAAATAACATGTTTAAGAATACGTAAACGAGAAATCAGGGGTGGATCTGGCAAAAACATGCATATGCGGGAAAGAGAACGACGTGTGTATGATCAGTGTGCTACGGGAAAAGTTACCGTCTACACCTTAAGACATCTGCTGCGAGAGACGGAGCATCTATGGGTATGATATGATGTCGATTCTTAAATCAGTAAATCAGTAAATCGGTTTTTAAAAATTGAGAAGGCCCACATGAGTCACTTTAGGTTGTGGTATGACGCCTGTTCTCCACTGATCCATACAGCTTGGCTTCCAAGTAATGCTGACTGACCATACTTGGGATCTCTCTACTAAACGTAGAGAACATTTCTGTAGCACATATTCAGTATTTTCTGGCGCCTTTCCTTATTGGGGGGGGGGGGGGGGGGGGGGGAGATTCAGTCCCCAAACTTGAGTCACCACTTGAAAATCTAAACAAAGTGGTCTGATTCTTGCATGTAATGAGACTGGTTGAATCTTCCTAATTAGGTTCAAGATGGGAAGGGCTTCAATGGGTTCAAATGGCTGTCTTGGCCGGTGTTAACTGATGCCAAAATATTTTTTTTTTTTGGCCCTTTGTAAATGTCCATGGTGTTATCATTATTCTTCATATCTCCACAATTTTCACAAATTGTTTAAACTATTTGTCAATGTCGGCTCTGTGGCTAAGTCGATGCGAACACCTCGTAATGCCGGGATGCCGGGTTCGATTCCAGCTGCGGGCCATGCACCTTGCGTTGGTTTCGACAGTGGTATCAATACAGCCGACCGTCCAGCAAGCAATGACAAACTACTGGACGTAAATTTGCCTAGAAAAACCATACAACAACCAGGGGCTGTTGGGGTTGGTTTTGCAACGTCCTGTAAAGGATACGCAACCAACCTTATTTGTCAATAATTCGCTTCCTTACTTCCTAACATAACTTGACCCTTGACCAGTTTGGGTCGTGGAAATGTATTGATGGAAGCACTTGCACACAAAAAACAGCCATCATTCTCAGTCTTTCCCTTGTTGAACAAGTGTATTTAGTCCTGTCCATTTCTTGAATGATGTCATTCCAGGTTCTTCTTTGCCCCCTTTTTCTTTGACACCCCGCCCCAACCTCTGCAATTTCCCCAGTTGTTCAAGCTCGTCAGCTTCTCTATTTTCCCCAAGGATGTTACCAAGGGCTGTAGTTTCAGGCTTTTATTCTTGATCATATAAGTCTTTACAATATTCCGTCTATTCCTCCAATCTTGCCGTTTTCTGATTAAGGATTTGTCTGTTCTTATCCTCTATGATGGGTATCTTAGGATTTATTTACTCATTACCTCTAGAGTGGTTCAATATAAATTTTAAACTCTCTTTCTCAACACAGCATGTTGAATGTTGAATTAAGAATCGACATCACAGCACTCGGGACACCCCCATAAGCGCTCCATCCCCATCTTCAGCAGCAAGCGACGAGTTCCAATTCCGATGGTACCAGTAACTGTTTGATTGTATATCCGTCTTGGCCTTTCCTTGAGTGCAGAGCGTCTGTCAGATCCCTGGTAACTCCCCGCAGCGCCATTCCTCTCAGACCGTAGTGACCTGTTTGTGCCTCCGCACTGTTCCCTCGCTCTCACAGGGCCCTCACAATATCTAGCTTGTCAAACATCAGTTCACCACCAAGTGGTGTAGAACCAGCCAGTCTTTCTGCCTGCTCATTTCCCAACACACCGGCATAACTGGAGCAAATATCCAAAGGACGCTAACTACCTGGAAACTCTAAAGTGATGCCTGCTACTCTGCACGCAGCATGCCTCTCTGCACCTTTCTCAGCCTGCTCTGTGAGTTAGTTACGATCACGGCATTTGTGAACAGCTGACTCAAACCAGCGGAAGGCAGCAGTGACTGCCTCCACCTCCAATCTCAAACAAGACGTCCTGATATCGTGTCAACACAGGTGACACAGAAAGTTGTCAAAGAATGATCACAAATGGTATTTTCTTTCATTTTTCTGCAGGTACCTGGTTCACAACACCTATGCTCATCTACAAGGACCCCCGACCCGGATGGAGGACCCTACGGGGGGTGTGGACGAGTTTCGGTCCCACAACCACGCGGAGCGCATGATGAAGAAGCTAGAGATGTACGCTAGCAAAAGACAGCTCTGTGATGTTGTTTTGGTGGCGGAGGAACGGAGAATCCCGGCTCATCGTTTGGTCCTCAGCGCCACTTCGGATTACTTTGCGGCCATGTTTACCAACAACGTCCGGGAGGCTACAATGGATGAGATTCAGATCAAAGATGTGGATGCTGAAGCTTTGGCCAATTTAGTTCAATACACATACACGGGTAAGTTAGCAATGTCTTGTGTACTGGGTGTTTTACATGAATGCTTTCTACACTTTTCTTCTTCTTCCACCTCATCGTCCTCTTCCATCTCATCTTCTTCAACAGCTGCCTCTCTTTCTTCGCCTCCTCTTTCTTCTTCTCCTCCTTCTCATCTCCGTCTTCTTCTTCTCCTCCTCACCTCTTCCTGCTCTTTCCTTCCGTCTACGCCTCCTTCTCCCTCTTTGCCTCCCTCATCCTCTTCCTTTCTCATACTCCTCCCATTTCTGTTCTCCTTCTTGTCTTCTTTTTTTTTCTTTTCCTCCTCCTCTTTGGTCTCCTCTTTCTTTCTCTACTCCTCATTTACCGTAGTCATGTTCTTGTTCTTCTTCTACCTCCCCCTCCTCATCTTCCCCCGTTTTCTTTGATCTCCTTCTCCTCTTGCTGCTCTTCCTACAGCACCTGCTGCTAGGCAGCTCCAATTATTATTTTCATCCTCCTTATTTCCCAGTGGTTCCAGGCTCTCGTTTGAGGAGAAATGGAAGAGGGAGGGAGGGTGGAGAGAGAAATAAACTAACAGCCTCCATAACATAAATGTTTTTTCATCGAAGTCAAGGCAACTAACCACCGATGTGTATACAAGTAAGCAAAAGCTGTAAATATTATGTGTACCCACTATTCAAGTTCGGAAACAAGACCAAACTCCAGAAGAGGACGAACAACCAAAACGTTCTGATGGAGTTTATTGCTATAACTATATATAGTTGATAGGTGAAAGCTAAGAATAGGAGTGCGTGCGTGAATGGCGTTTATCCCCTCGGGGCTTGAAACTGTGAGATCAGAAGATCTCCATCTTAAGGACAGACCAACAGGATCTGAAGATTGGACATCGTAATACTTAAATGTCTTAGTGCATGTTGCAGACCACCAGGGCAACCCATATACCCCGTTCAACCCGCTAAGAAAATTATAATTAGGGCGCTCGTGACGGCCGCACCAGCCAGGTGTAACCTGCAGTTTTGGAAGGGTAAGGATATGAAGTAGATCAGAAGAATCTTCTCTACAAACCACCTATTCACCGTTGCTTTCGGACTTTCAAAAAAGAAAATCGGTCCCGAATCATACTCAGCAGGCCGTATTCCTTAAGACAGCACTGAATGTACGTGGATGAGTTTACTAGTAAAGTGGTCGCATATAAGATGTCGAGGTGGAATGTAACATATTCTTGCCCAAGTGTTACAGGGGCTTTCACAGGAAGCAAAGAATAGTATCACTGCACCCTAATAGGCATGTCTTAAGAGGCGACTAAGCGTAAGGTTGGGCTTGGTTGGCTACCTCATCCTCCAAAAAAAAAAAAAAACCATATTAACCGAAATCCAAACAACCATGGAAACGTCAGTACGAGAAACAAGAAATACCTAGCCAACTATGCTGGTAGAAGATCTTCTAATAGAAAAACGGCGTGCAACAGCAAAGGAAAGAACGACTTGGCTAAGTTGTTTGAGGACCTATGCTCCATTGAGGGATAGAATGCTGAAAAAGAACATATTCTAAGCTTCACAAAACAGTCTTCTTTGTTTTATTTCTACCTTAGACTATTCTTTTTTTTTTTTTATGAAAAGATTTGGTGTCCAATTTTTAAGACGTTAGGTCTACACAAGAATGCTGCCTTTTGAGGGGAAATGAACCCACTCCATTATCTCCATATGCAAACACACTAACCTGTATGCAACGGCTGCTCCTTATTGTATCAGTATGCTGAAATATCTCTTAGAAAAAGAAATTCAAAACGACAGCTGCTGCGAATGAGAAAAAATTATGAAACAGAGAATGGAGCATTCGTTGGAAATGTCAGTGTCACATTAAATAAACTCAGTCTGTCATACACGGGAATTTCTTCGCCCTAAGTAGCTCCACCAATGAGACCAAGAGATAAGAGCATTGCTGTTGCCATCAAGTATTAGGGACAAGTGACAACAGATGACGGTTTCTTCCAATACAGCATTAGCTGAACTGGTGCTTTCTTAATATCCTACCCCAAATAGGGAAAATCCATAGGTCACGAGACAGTCTGATATTTCAATGGGTGGTAGATAGGCTGCATGCAGTCGTGGGACCTAGGCTACAGTCTCTCGTGGGACCTAGGCTGCATGCAGTCGTGGGACCTAGGCTGCATGCAGTCGTGGGACCTAGGCTACAGTCTCTCGTGGGACCTAGGCTGCATGCAGTCGTGGGACCTAGGCTGCATGCAGTCGTGGGACCTAGGCTACAGTCTCTCGTGGGACCTAGGCTGCATGCAGTCGTGGGACCTAGGCTGCATGCAGTCGTGGGACCTAGGCTGCATGCAGTCGTGGGAACCTAGGCTGCATGCAGTCGTGGGACCTAGGCTACAGTCTCTCGTGGGACCTAGGCTGCATGCAGTCGTGGGACCTAGGCTGCATGCAGTCGTGGGACCTAGGCTGCATGCAGTTGTGGGACCTAGGCTGCATACAGTCGTGGGACCTAGGCTGCAGTCTCTCGTGGGACCTAGATGGTTTGGGGTTAGGGCCAGTTCTAGATGTTTTGGGTTTGTTAAAAGCATCAGAAAGCCGGGAAACCCAGTGTTACCACCCTCTAAAATGTTGAACTGTCCTTTGACGTCATCTGGGGGTAGGATATTTCGAAAGAACCGCCGAACTCACTGACTGTTACTTCCATATGCGGCTGTCCCATTAGAGGCAGAGATCAATAGATAAAGGATATTGTCTTCTTCGTCTACAACAACTACTACAATTACTTCTACTGCTACCGCCACACTGTAACTACTACCACCAACAACAACTTATATCACCGTCATATCTGATTTGTTACGTCGTGTCTTACCGCTTCAGATGTCGAGGGAGAAGCAAGGTCCTGCTTCGGTCCTGATTCCGGCTGCTCTTCTGGCTGCTTCGACCATAGGCTCATGTTGGTGCTGTAGAGTTTCACTGATGTTAACACCCCATCTTGTTCTTGGTCTACTTCTTGCTCTACTTCCCTCTCCTATTTTTGGTATATGCCTTGTATGGTATAGCATCAGAAGGCATTCTCTCCAAGTGGGCAACCCATTTGATTTGCTGTCTTTGAATGTAATTTAGAATTGGTTTTATGCCGACTTTATCTAGTATGACCTCATTTCTGATTTGGTCTCTTCTGGTCACTCCTACAGTCTTTCTCAGACATCTCATTTCCATGGTTACTAATTTTCCTTTATGTTTCGTAATGAGTGACCACGTCTAGCACTATTGGCATAGGGTGGGAATGAATATGCTTTGTATGAGATGTTTCTTTGTGCTGATAGGGATTGCCTTGTGCTGTAAAAAAAAAAGGGGGAGCGGGGCGGGAGGAGAGAGAAGTAGGAGAAGGGGATGAAGAAATAGAAGAAGAAAGAAAAGAAAAGAGAGAGAATAAGAAAGAAGCAGAAAGAGAAGAAGATCGTCCGACAGACAGACGGGCAGACAGACGGGTAGAGAGACAGACAGACCGGCAGGTAGACAAGGATGTATATTTGAGAGCATGCAGGCAAGAGATCTACTTAGACACCTGGACATCAAGGAGCCTCTTTCCGAAATCTGAAGCCATGTATTAGTGACAATTGTGAGTTAGTGACGCTGCATTAGAGACTCAATCGCTGCTATTGGGCATGCGGTGCGTGAGGATGGGATTACACGCGTTTCTGTGTGTGAACAGGAAAGGACTGTATTGGTCATGCGGACGTTGGGGTTGATGACTGACTGCTTTCTTTAGCATTAGAGGACATGTAATTTTTGTGGTTGGGACGATAGGGTACTCTGACCTGGCCAAATTTGACTGAGGTCTAGTCGGGTGGGGGAGGGATGGAGGGGGTGTGAGTATTAAATTAGGTTACATTCAATGACTTTGTTTTACGAGTGAAAGTTAGTATTTAAGTCAGAAATCTTTGTTTAAAAAAACAAAAACAAAAACTTAAAACAATAACACCTTGAAAACTGTTTTTTTTTTAAACACATACTCTGTTCCTTTATTTTTCAATATAATTTCCACCATCATCGATGTACTTGTCCCATCGTTTTATCAGTCCATCTCAAACAGGCTGCGTAGAACTGCGTGCTCTGTTTTCTAAACTCTATTTTTACTTCAAATTCAACTTCTACGTCATTCGCGAAATGTCTCTCCCCAAGGTTGGTTTTCAGTAACCAAAAAGGTGGAAATCGCTAGGGGCTAAGTCGGGGCTGTAAAGTGGATGTTCCTGAAGTTCCCATCCTAGATGGTTAATTTTCTCCTGAGTTAACCGAGCCGCATGATGTCTGGCATTGTCATGAAGGAGCAGTACTCCTCTAGTCAGCAGGCCTGGACGTTTTCTTCGAATTATGTCACGAAGCATCGATATAACTTTACAGCATGAATTAGCATTCACATTGTCACCTCTCTGAAATTAGTTAAAAGTACTCCCTGGCATTCACAGAACACTGTCAGCTTAACTGTTCCTGCTGATGGCGCAACTGTGAATTTTTTAACACAATGCGAAGAAGGATATTTCCGTTGCGTTGATTCAGGTTGGCAGTGATGCACCCATGATTCGTCCCCAGTAATTAACCTGTCTAGAATGCCTTCTCCTGTATCTGCAAATCGACAGAGATGCCGCAAGGACAGGCCTAACTGGTTCATTTTGTGTTTAACCATTAATTATCTAGGTACCCACCTTGAGCACACATTCTTAAATTTTAATCGAATATGCATTATGTTGTATGCTGAACCATGCGAGCACCCTATTGCAGCTGCTACAGTAGTATTCGCCTCATACCTCTAATCACCCACCTCAAGAATGCATCTGTTGCAATCTCACTAGGACGACCAGATTACCCAGCTATGCACTACTTTACGGGAGAAACCTTGGTCAGCATAAACAGGAAGCCTTTCCGTATGAATGCCCTTTGCTAAAGCCCTTTTGCACACAAAATATAATAATAATAATAATAATAATAATAATAATAATAACAATAATAATAATAACAATAGCACATTGTTCTCTGAGGGAACATTATTATGTGATAATACTATGCCGTGTGCTCGATTTCGCATCGGAGCGGGTTTTTTTCCTCTCCAAAATTAAACCTTGGCTTCGAGGTCGACACAGCTGGAGGGGCTACCAGGTAATGTCCTGGAAGATAAAAGCGGTCGCTGTGATGTTGACCACGTCAACCATTGAGTGCCGACAAGTCTAAAGAAATATGATTCTAGCATTATATTTTTGTTATTATTATTTTAGTTTATAATGTTTTACTTCAATAAACGACTCAAAGAAGACGTAGAGCTCATTGGACATGCACAAACAGCAAAACACTTTCATACACACTATGTTGGTTTCTTCTTCTTCTTCTTCCTTCTTCTTCTTCTTCTTCTTCTTCTTCTTCTTCTTCTTCTTCTTCTTCTTCTTCTTCTTCTTCTTCTTCTTCTTCTTCTTCTTCTTCTTCTTCTTCTTCTTCTTCTTCTTATTATTATTATTATTATTATTATTATTATTATTATTATTATTTATTATTATTATTATTATTATTATTATTATTCTTCTTCTTCTTCTTCTTCTTCTTCTTCTTCTTCTTCTTCTTCTTCTTCTTCTTCTTCTTCTTCTTCTTCTTCTTCTTCTTCTTCTTCTTCTTCTTCTTTCTTCACCGGTAGGTGTAAGCTTCGACGGAAAGTCCTGGTTGTTCGTCTATCTGGATTTTGACTTTGTGCCAGGGCCTGAGATTGATTTGCGTGTACATCCATTTTACTGGCCTTTTTGTGTGCAGTTGGTTGTTCCTTGCCACTCGGACAGATGCACTCTGACTTCGAGGGAAGTCTCCAGTTAGTCGACTCCTACGACGTGCTTGTTGGGGATGCACTTGTTGTCCCCACACAGGGGCAACGGAACCCACACTGGGACAACGCTGGTATAATATTATCAATTTTCGAGGAAATGATCTTTTTGCAGATCCATCAGTATTATAATAAGAAAACTGCACAGCTGAGCATACACAACAGGGGTCTACCTGTCATCAGTAGAAGATCCTCCGTCGACAATTGTTTTATCTTAACTAGAATGTTTACTGTATACACGAAGTTGACATTATGCGATACAGTTTCGAAGAACCCTAAAAAACACTCCAGACAACATATTGACGTCTGAAAACGCTAACAGTCTGCAGGTAACCCTAAACATTTGGTGCTAGAAACCACATACCAGACGATGCTTTTCACCAGTTTCCCGGCAGTCACACAGACGTTAGCCATCTGTTTCCAAACATAATGTGACATGGTCTTAAGGAAACATTGATATTGTTCTAAACAGTTCGCAGCGATATTCACCAAATAAATTCATCGTGCTGTGCCGTTGGAGGGATCGAGTTAGATTATGTCTTATGCGGGTGTTTGCTGAAGCTGTGCGTTTATCTTCAAGGTACGAATTATGGCAGAAATGAAAACTGTATCCATTGGCAACCTCTAACAATCCAGAACAACACGTTGTGATGTGGTTTACAGGTGCACCTCGATATCTGCGACTTTCGGTTCAACACTTCCTATTTCACCTAAATCTTAAATAGTCGGCTTTTACAGCATCTTCATAACGAGATCGTTGGTTTGTGTTGGTCTGTTTCCCCCCCCCCTTTTTTTTTTGGGGGGGGGGGGGGGGTCCCGCCTCCAAATGAGGTCCTGGGGCACAGACAGAGAACAATCCTTTTAGAGAATGTGCACTATGATGAGGATTCACACACGCAAGCATCTGATAGTCAAATCCTATTTCGGTGCCTTTTTTCGGGTCAGGCATTGTCTTCTCATTGTGGTTAGGCGTTAATTAATCGTTATTCGAGTTTCCATCATCAGCACAGACGGGTCGAACCATAACTGCTCCGATATTATGCCAGTGGAAACTACTAAAACTAGTGAAAAACTTGTCAGTCCCAGCCAAATTTATAAGCTTGCCCACGTAAAGTAAAAAATATCTTATGCTATCAGGTATGCCAGCACTAACAGTCCCACACAAGAAAAGCAGCTCACTTTTGGCCCAAACTATACGAAAGCCAGCATTGCACCCGCAAAAGTACAGCCCATTCTGAACATAATCAGCCACCAGCCATTTTACTGCAGTCAGCAGTATGCCGCATGTACGGAGAAAAAAAAAAGGAAGGAAAAAAAAAACATTCCACGTGAAACCTACAGATCACAGTGCAAAAACTATACACTCACTTCAGAATCTGGGCAACGGAACCTTTACTCCTCGTCCAGAAATGGGGAATCTGCGCCAGTAAAACCTAGCTAGAAACAATAAATATTTAAAGCGACAGCGATTAGCTGGGTATCTGCCATTTTGGTGGGAAATCAAATATGACAAGCATTAATACGGCAACAGATGTTTATAAGAACCTGAACAAAATATTGAACTCTAAAATGTATATTTCAAAGACATGTTACGTACTTTCAATTCAATTATTGTTCTCCTTTTTTTTCTTGCTTTTTTTTTTTTTTTTTTTCATTATATGCCTGTCAAATCTAGACAACCACCAGAGACACGGAACGAAGGTTAACTACATTTAAAATTTTTTTTTAAATGCCTGGAGGAACTTATCAGCATTAAATCATAAGAGATGGGTAACAGAGACGTTTACGAGAAACCCAAAACCTAAGCTTGATGATAGTGGCCAAAAGTACTGGTCTGTATTCTATACATGATATCGAAAGAGTTGCACACAACAGAACAGAACTGAGGAATAAAAGGCGAGCCCAGTGTGACTTTTAATGGCCCAACAAGATAGCATAATAATGATGATGATGATTATGATGATGGTGCTGATGATGATGATGATGATGAAGGAACTTTAACTATGACTTGGTTGGAGAGTGGGGGGAAAAACAGCAGATAAGATTCTTATAATGTGAACAGAACACGTAATGTGTTTGTGTATGTGTGTGTGCGTGCGTGCGTGTGTGTGTATGTGTGTGTGTAAAAAAAGGGAGAGGGTGCTAATGAAAACATTAATATGCCAAATCGTGTACACCCGAAACGCAGAGAATCGGGGGGATAGAACGAAATAGGAAAAGAGAAGACAAAAAAACAGAAGAAACCAGCAAAGGTGTAGTCTAAGCGGAACAATAAAAGCATACACCAGAATAAGGGGAAGGGAAAGAATTATTGTAAGAGGAGATAGGGTTAAGAGGAAAGTAACTCTGATGAAAGAGGGGACGAAGATATCAGCTGAAATACTTACAGGAAGAGAAGAAACAGAAGAAGATGAAAGAGTAAGAGAGGCGGAAAGAGCGGATAAAATTATAAAGATAAATTTTACGTATTTTGGAAGTGATGAAAGGTACAGTTTGTGGAAGGCGAGGCAGGGGTCGACTACCGCGAAGATGGATACAAGACATTGAAGATGCATTGACATTGAAAGCACATGGGGATGGAGAGCTGTCTAGAGAAAGGGATACTTTCAGGCTTGCCTTGAAGAGAGTGACGTTCTGTAACGGGCTTGCTGATTGATGATGATGATGAAATTTTACGCTGGTCTCCAAATTTGCACACCGCTACACACTAGCTCGCTTCTTATTGGACGACCTACTGACCACCTCATTACTGATAGGTCGGCCTCAAACGATCCGACTTTCACACAAGGTCACGGGGATATTCGGCACAAGTGGTCATACCGCGTGCTGTATATTTCACCATGTCAGAGCTTTCATCACTTCCTAAACATTTAGATACTTTGTCTAACATACAACTCCCATAGGGAGTGACAAAACATATGTCACAGGCCGTCTCTTTCTCGAAAATAAAAACGTAAATACCAGACAACAGACTGCAACACCCATAATCTCGGCCACGGTAGACTAGTCTAACCAACTTATCAATGGAGTTTCCCTACAACCAGTGGTGTGCAAATGGGGAGACCATCGTATGAATAACCATTATTAATATCAAAGCAGTAAGAACGAAACGAACAAAAGAAGCAGAAGTACAAAGAAAGACTTAAGAAAAAAAAAACCACAAGGATTTCGGTATCTCCTGGAATCAAGCTACAGTATATACATTAAACAGCATTGTTGGTGTATGACCTCAAGTATACCTCACGGAGAATCTAGGACCACACGGAAGAAAGCAGATGTTCCCAGCGTGACGAGTACTTGCACGAAACAAATCCTGACAGCTAACGAGCTGGTGATAAGCTCGCTGAACCGGAAGTTGATAATCGACCCAGCAGCAACGTATAAAGATTGCCAGAAGTAACTCAACAATCTGTTCAGACGTCGCTTACTGCGCCAAGCTATATAATAACATGGTTGTGCCATTTGGCAAGAAAGTTTGTGTGTCAGGTGTTGATCTGCACCGGGAAAATATTAATATTAAAGGTCATGAAAATATATGAACACATAAACAATAGGATGGAACGCCTTGCAAGAAAAAAAGGGCGGAGGACGGGGAAAAAGGGGAGGGGGGTAAAAAAATGGGGGAGGCGCGCTCAATCAACTGCCTAACAAATCTCAAGTAGGAATGATGGGTACAACTAACGATTACGGACCCAGGCACACTCTGATTGGCCGTTCATTCATGCTTTCGACCTTTCACACGCGCGACTTTGTGTTACAGGGGTATCAGGTTTAACAAAGACGCATGTTGTATATTACACGATGCCGCTGCTTTTAACGACCCAGAAGATCTAAAACTGGCTCTTACCCCACCCGCTACCCCCCAGCATCAGCCTAGCTCCCACGAGAGATAGCAGCCTACGTCCAGTTTCCGATTTCGATTCCTTTTAAGAAAAATAAATTAAAAGGTCAGCCACTTTCAGACTGCTGCTAGCTAGCCAAGGCTGCTAACAGTCTCCGCCTATATTTGCGGTCTAGGTTATTTACGTCATTTTCGTGACTAAATTCTAGTATTTGCGCTGTTTCTGGGCTTGATGCTTCCTTCCGATTCAGACCGCTCGTCCTCCACCCTGTTGTTAGCTGTGCATGTCTTTTCTCTTCTTACTTGGTGTTTCCTCTTGGTTTTCTCTCTCTCTCTCTCTCTCTCTCTCTCTCTCTCTCTCTCTCTCTCTCTCTCTCTCTCTCTCTCTCTCTCTCTCTCTCCCTCTGATTTGGCCAGGCGCATTTCGTAGGAGAGCGAGCTTTTCTACACAACGTCCTTTGGACCACCATTTACAGTTTTAAAATTTCGAGTATTTTATTTTGCCCAAACGTACTAAAAACAGTTTTTGATTTTAGATAGTACCGAAATGTGAAAATATTCCGCGTGTGACCATAGTGGTTTAATAGTTGTCTTCCTGCAATGGAAACTGGTTAGTCATGTCGTGGATATGTGTGTGAAATGTTGTGTGGAGCCTCAAAGCGGGCCTATTCGTCATTTGTTAGTGTTTGATCCGGTTGTGTCGGTTTGGGATGGCAGCTAGGTTCCGGTGTACGTAAATACCGTATACCCGGAGCACGCTTTGAGATCCAAATGTTCAGCGATGAGAACGTTGGGTGTCGAACTCAAGTGCTCTCTGTGGAAATGGGGTGGGGGAGGGTGGTTGAACTCATAGTGCATCCGAAAGAGGTAGGACAGAGTGAGGAAAAAGGGGGCAGGAGGCCATTCAGTCATGTCTCGTCGTTGCCGTCGTGCTGGAGTCCAGCGTAGCCTTTAGCCGTTATAATACGTAACACGTCACCAACCTTTGCTATCATCCCACTGATGGGGTGGTATTGGTGGTTAACTGTTCTAGTCCTGTCAGTATCGATTGACTTTTTTTCCCTAATTGCTGTCAGTCATATCTTGTTGTGAGCCCTACCGGTCATGTTTATGTTGTATGCATGATATGGAATGAGATGGTTTTGAGTATGAATCCCCAGAATATATGGACGCACACAACTAAGTGTATGCGTACATGCACTCGAGCATTCATACACGCAGACAACACTACATTTGTACACTTCCTTTTATACTTATCCGTGTATGCATAACTATTTGACATTCTGCACACAAGCATACTCTTTCATATGTGTCTACCAATGCCTACATAAATGCACTTACATTCATGAAAAACGTGTACATCCACACGTAAGGACACTCACACTTCCATGCCTTGCATGTTATTTTGTGTCGCTCTGTCTGTAATATTGTCTGTTCTTGCACTTTTTGAGTTATGTCCAGTTCCTGGTATGTGATCTGTCCGTTACGTTCTTATCGGGTTCTGGTAGATGGTGTGTGTTGATGAAGTTCTTGCTGGCGTACACACTTCATTCCATTTATTCTCATTAACAGGTTCGTTCACCGTATATTCCTATGCAACCACATAATTTATGGGTTTCCGGAGTGCACGGTCAGTCACAAACACACACACACAAATATATAAATATACACACTCACATATATGTATATACACACACGTATGCATGCATACACATATACATATCTATTTCCATGTAATCGTTCATCTGTACCTTTCGCACATCTATATTCCCACTTTCTTGTCCATATGTGACCCCTTACCATTCGTCTACCTACATCTTGTCATTTGTATCCATTTTATACATAAATGCACCCATACTACACGCAGTCTTCCTTGTTTCCACACGTACTCCTATCTATGCATCTATCATACTTACTATACCTTCCTTACGCTAGGGTGTCCGGAGTCACCACCTGACCTGTTCGTTCTGTTGTTTAGAGTTGATCTTCACCCTGGTCTTTTCAGTTTTGGTTTGTTTTTATTAGATACTGTTTAACAAGTTTTTGAATGTCTTTAATGCTATCCACCTTTAAACATTTGTTTGCAGTAATTTTTTTTTTTTTTTTTTTTTGCGTTTTAGAAAATACTTCTCAATGGGTTTCCTCTCCAATTTATATTAAGTGCAGAATATCATATAATGTTCTGTTGTATTATCCTGAAAGCAGTCCAGACATAGAGGAGATATAAATTTCTCTGGATGCCACCCTAACCTAGCTCTCCATAATAGTCTGTTAGCTGGGATTTTTAGTTTGTCCCGTACCTGTGTGTTTGGCTGGGTTCTTTAAGGTTGTTGGATGCATCTCTGCCATTAGTGCTTATTTGCCATTGGAGTTTCCACATTTTGATGATATGTCTTTTGATTATGTTATTCCTTTCAGTTTTTCCGAGTCCTACTTCTACTGAAGCATCACATTTAGCTCCTTTTTTGGCTGCTTGGTCAGTTTTTTCATTGCCTATTACACCTCTATATGCTGGTACCCATGCAATGATGACTTGGCATCCTTTATTCTTGAGTTTGGTTGTTAGGTATATGGTCGTTTCTTTAATATCTGGTTACTACTAGTTGTATGTGTTTTTTACGTCTGTGCTGAGGACAACGAATCTGTCAGTATGGTGAATTTTGTTGAAGGTTTATTTATTACCATCTCTAGTGCCTTCATTATGCCGACTAGTTCTGCTGTGCATACTGCCACATGATCTGTTATTTTATATTCTCTTTGCAAACTCCACTGAGGGATTATTACTCCTACTTCTCCTGCTTCATTTTTAGACCCATCAGTGTATGCAACCAGGCTTTCAAGATGGAGCCTTTCCTCTGCACACCTGTAGAAACACATTCTCCCTTCGTATTTTTGTTTTCTTATGTAACCCTCCACCGCTTTTTGCCGTTTAATTCCCCATCTCTACCTTTCCTGTTTTTATACCTGTGATGGTCTCGTGTCTGATCACCAGATACAAGTATAAACGTTTATTACTGTCTACGTTTCAGGACTGGTTATGCCACAGATCATGTTTTCCGCACCTGCTGTATTTGTATTTAGCACTTCAGCGTTCACAAACCGCGTCTGGTTTAGGAGTCATTGGGTTTCAATGCGCATCAAGTTTAGGGAAGAAAACATTATGTTGTTTTATGTGTCTTCCTTCTTGATGTAATCAAATCCACCTAGTTACAAGCAAGCAGGGCGTTTGTTTCCTTTAGCTTCGTTCGTGTTTGATGATTGTTTTAAATTACTGGAAATGTCAGTTCTAACGATCAGAGGTGGGAGAAAATTATGGCTGAACTCATTCGGTATCTATGATCTAGCCATGCGTTGGAGGCCAGAAAAAGAATAAGCATGTCGTAATTAGAAGAAAAGTAAGGCCTTTTATGGTCGAACGCAAAAGAAGAAGAAGAAGAAGAAGAAGAAGAAGAAGAAGAAGAAGAAGAAGAAGAAGAAGAAGAAGAAGAAGAAGAAGAAGAAGAAGAAGAAGAAGAAGAAGAAGAAGAAGAAGAAGTAGAAGAAGAAGAAGAAGAAGAAGAAGAAGAAGAAGAAGAAGAAGAAGAAGAAGAAGAAGAAGAAGAAGAAGAAGAAGAAGAAGAAGAAGAAGAAGAAGAAGAAGAAGAAGAAGAAGAAGAAGAAGAAGAAGAGGAGGAGGAGGAGGAGGAGGAAGAAGTAGAAATAAAAGATGAAGTAGTCGTAGTGCTTTTTTGGTAGTAGTCGTGATGGTGGCGGTGATAGCAGTTGTAGTGGTGGCGGTGGTGGCAGCAGATGTTGTGGTGGTAGTAGTAGTTAACTCTCTTCAAGTGCCATGCTAATATCATGTGAACCCCATCCAATCCTAAGAGCTTATTACTTGAAGTAATAAATAAGCTAACATAATAACACTATAGAACAGGGGATGATATAGTGTCCTTCTGGGACACGAATATGGAATAGGACACGATCAAACATAAAGAATATACTGCAAGTAAACACCAATAAGCGCACAGTGAGTCGCTGGGTACTGCATGTAAAGTACAAAAGTAAAGGACCTTATTACGTTAATGTCACTTAAGGTATGCGATGCTGGACTCGTATTTTCTAGATCAATCAACACTCGATCGTTGATGTGCTCAACATCACGCCGGCAGCCTTTACTTCCGGGGACATTACCTAAACCCCGTTTCTGGCTGGGACTTTACCTAAAACCCGTTCCTGCTGGATCCGTTAATAAAAAAAAAAAAAAACACATCCGCCTCGATACGTATCTGAACCAAAGCCTTTGATGCTGACAGGCGAGCGTTAAACCACTATAACTCCCTGCTGCTGTACAGGTTGAACTTGCATCACAAGCTGTTCAGAACCTTCAGTGACTCCTCCGGCTGCCAACATTTTCTTATTCGGTTCCAGTTCCTAATTCAACTCCTTTCGTTGTATTCTTCTGTATTTCGTTCTCATCGTGTTTATTCTATCCAGGAAATTCTGGTGTTCGGGGTAATGAGCAGGCTGATAGATTGGCTGCTGTGGACCCTCTTCTGCAATTTCTTCCTTCGTTGTTCGGTTTCCAAGTCAGCTTTCAAGTTCTTGGCAAAATCTACTTAAAAATTTCGTTCGGAATTTGGTTTTTAGAACTGAAGCGTTCGAATTCGGGGATACTAATGTATGACTGATGTTACCAGTGGTTGCGCTGACAGTTCATCTATTTCTTCACGTCTCTGAACGTCATCCCATTTTATTTAGCCTCTTTTCACAACAGTATTAAATTATTTACATAACTCTGCAACACACTTTTCCTTGCCACCCTAAACACGCACGTAGATGTAAAAGTTCTAGATATTATAGAGTAACATCACGTTACAATCCTGCATTGCATGTGGCCTGCCTCACACGGCTCTCTCAAGAGTACGGCGGGCTGAATCCCTGATTTGCGACGCACTATGCGGGTTTTTCGCTCCTGGGAGTTCAGCAGCTTCGGGAATAGCCGTTTTTGTGAATCTAGGCATGTGTTTACTTTTAAATAATCAATATCGCTTTCTCTCTCTCTCTTTCTCTCTCTCTCTCTCTCTCTCTCTCTCTCTCTCTTTCTCTCTTCTACCTCTTTCGTGCAGTAGAAAGTAAACACGTAACACGTTAACTCTAGATTTTGGAGCTCATACGAATATTTCCACATTAAATGTCCCGGCATGATACTTTTGGCTCTCAGATGTTTGGCTATTTGCATGCCTAGTAAAATTAAACAAAGTAAAGGACGTTTTTCTACGTCTAGAGGTGTTTTAGGCATATAGGCCTAGACCTATATTTTAAAAACCGATCGGCACTTGGGGGTTGATGTGGTCAGGCCGCCTTTAATTCCCAAGACTGCACCTGGAACCCATTTAAGGCTGGGTCGATCTGGGAGCCAAAGTCATTTTTGTTAAAAGTTCCGCTCCGTCAGGACCCAAACCCACGACCTTCGGATCAGCAGGCGAGCATCTAGCTGCTACACCACTGTGGCACCTGCACGACAAGGCCTTTTATTATTCCACCAATGGGGGAGTCGAAAAAGGGTGGGGAGATAGAGAGAAAACTAAAGACAGTGAGAAAGAGAAAGTAAAATTTGGCTGAACGGAGACAAAAAAGGAGCTAGAAGAAAAGCGGTGTGTGTGTGTGTGTGTGTGTGTGTGTGTGTGTGTGTGTGGTGTGTGTGTGTGTGTGTGTGTGTGTGAGAGAGAGAGAGAGAGAGAGAGAGAGAGACAGAGAGAGAGAGAGAGAGAGAGAGACAGAGAGAGAGAGAGAGAGAGAGAGAGAGAGAGAGAGAGAGAGAGAGAGAGAGAGAGAGAGAGAGAGAGAGAGAGAGAGAGAGAGAGAGAGAGAGAGAGAGAGAGAGAGAGAGGGTGGAAATGCGAAAGCTAACTCAAACTCCTCCCAATCTCTTTAACCTTACTCTCATCTCCGTGTGTTTGTGTTCGCCTTTTTTTCTGTGGCCCGTAGGTTCCAATGTAAAGTAATGCTTGTTGGATTGCTCTCATATTTTCTAAACGTTTAATTTAAGAATCGACATCATAGCACTCGGGACATTCCCATGAGAGCTCCGTCCCCATCTTCAGCAGCAAGCGCAGAGTTCCAGTTCCAGTGGTACCAATAGCAGTCTAATCGTATCTCCGTCTCACCTTTCCCTTGAGTGCTGACCGTCGACCAGATCCCTTGGTCACTCTTCGCAGTACTTTTCTTTTCATACCTTATGATCCATTTATGCTGCCACACTGTTCCCTCACCCTGCCCCCCACAAGGAGGGCATCTAGCTTGTCATTCATCAGTTTACCACCAAGTTGTACAGAACCAGCCAATCTGTAAGTCTGTCTTTATTTTTTAATCCTGGGGAAAACATCCAAACGAACTTTGAAGCGATGCTTGCCTGTCTTTACGGAGTATACCGGTCTCACGGAGTATACCGGTCTCACGGAGTATACCTGTCTCACGGAGTATACCGGTCTCACGGAGTATACCGGTCTCACGAGGTATACCGGTCTCACGGAGTATACCTGTCTCACGGAGTATACCGGTCTCACGGAGTATACCGGTCTCATTTTTCTCAACATGCTCTGTGAGTCCGTTACAATTACGGCATGTGTTTACAGCTGATTTTCAAGCCATCTAAAGACCGCAGTGTCAGCCTCCACCTCCATTCTCAAATTAGATGTTGTGATGTCATATTCCAGGTTTTGCTGCACTAAGCGACGTCCAATTAACTTTTTCTAAGCACCCCCACTGAACTAACATGATACACATGACTACTGCTACAAATGCACAGACAACTGAACATGTGTTCGCACGATCGGAGTTGCTGAGAGGCACTGAACTGAACACCCGTGACCAACCCTTTGCTCAGCGCTACGGACCCCGCATGGTTCTCCTTAAGCGCGTGCAAACCACTGTTAGTAGTGATTCTCCAGAAAGATTGTTTCTAAAACTTCGTGCACCTCGAGAACCTAACACTCGTCTCTCATCTCAAGCAAACTGGACCCCTTTTACACACGTCTCTGTTATCATCATCATCCTGTGCTTTACGACTGACGTAGGCGACTACGCCTCTGACCAACCCAGTGAATTTATCACGCAACTACAGGACAGGAAGGCATGGAAAGTTCTCTCTTAAGCCTCATGTGCCACTAGGCTCAAGGTTAGTTGCGTATCCTTTACAGGACGTTGCAGAACCAACCCTAGCAGCCCCTGGCTGTTGTGTGGTTTCTCTAGGCAAATTTACGTCTAGTAGTTGGCTATTTCTTTTTGGACGGTCGGCCCCCTGTTACCACTGTCGAAACCAACTCAAGGCGCATGGCTCGTAGCTGGGATCGAACCCGGCACCCCGGCATTACGAAGCGTTCGCATCGACTTAGCCACAGAGCTGATCACTAGGCTCAAAGAGAAAATTATTTTTTTAATTAATAAGTTATTTGACGAGAATTGTGTGAGCATTGGAGTGACGCACGCACAACTAAGTTTCCTGTGTTATGAGAATGGGTTGCTTTCCCCTTGCCCACTTACATCCCACTTGTTCTATTCAAAGTTTAACCTCAAGAGGTTCAACCTCATTGCAGTCAGTTGCATCCCTTATAGATGTTCCTCTCTAGACGGAAGGGAATAGCCGCCTGTCGAAAATGTAGCACAAAGCACAAACTCTGTTGTTCCAGTGACAATCTTTGGAGATGTCCGTTAAATGTACAAACCAAATTACGCAGTCTACAAAACGAACCTATGACTTTCAGACCAAGAAGTTTGCCACATAAGAAGGAGACAGTCAACATTGTGTGAAAACAGGAAAAAGGTCGGTGGCAAGGCGTGACCATTTCGCATGTGTGAGCGTTAATGAGTACCCTGAGAGGATATCACTTGATATTTTTTCTCCTTGTGGCTTCGCTTTTGAGAGTATTCTTGGGCAGTTAGTATCGTAGTAACCGGTAGTACTAGTAATTGGTAGCGTTCACATGTTACAAAGTCTGTATATTTTGGCGTTTGCTTACAACGAGCGTTCTCTTCTCTATGTGATTGAAGTTAGCCAAGTGGCGTATTTGTAACAGATATTAAACAGTAATGAAGCAAAGTTAAGGTTAAGTCTGGAGATGTGAACCAGCCTCATTGCACACGGATATAAACCATAAGTGCTCTGCCACCAGTACGGACAGCCAGTAAGAAACTATCTATCTGTGTGGCCGTCCGCACGCAACTCCGAAGCTACAGCCTCGTTCCTCAATTTACCCAAGTGTATTAAATCTGGTACCAATTACCTAGAGGCTGGGTAAACCCCGGAAACCGCCCGGTTAAACAGTAAGTAAGTGAAGTTCCCTTTTCACGCCTTTCGGCGCATCGGGCATATGGAGCGTCCCATATTTTTACGGTTAAACAGTAGTAACAAATAATGAAATAATGCATTTATCTTTGGTAACGAAAAATACATGGGGCGATTAGAGCAGTTACATGCTTGCTCGCCACTGAGGAGAGCACTTGGGTTCAAAACCTGGACGGTCCTGAAACATACTGATACACAGAGACAGGAAGTGGAAGCTGTTGAGATTCGTGATTTTGAGAACACCAGATGATGATGATGATGGCGATTGTGGAAGTGGTAATAATGGTGGTGGTGGTTGTGATGATAGTGTTGGTGATGATAATGACCGCGATGTTGTTTGGGATGATATCAATGACAATGGTGGGATAATGATTGCGATAATATTTGTGATCATGTTGGTTACAATGGTGGGATAGTTATAAATGTGATGCTAATAATGTTGAGAATGTTATTTTAAAGGGATTTTAATGACGCTATTAATGATTATAACGATGACAACAAGGGCAATTAATGATGACGTCGATTGCGATGATAATGATAAAGGTAATTCTAGTAATCGGGGTGTTGTTGAAGATGATGTTGATTATGTTAATTAAAATTAATATGATGATTTAAATATTGTATATATATATTTTTTTAAACAATGACTGACGTGACTCTCTGTGCAGGACACATCCAGCTGAAGGAAGAAACAGTAGAGAACCTGCTGTCTACTGCTTGCCTTCTCCAGATATCCGAGGTTGTTGAAGCCTGTTGTAGTTTTCTTATGAAGCAGCTCCATCCTTCTAATTGTATTGGCATCCGCCAGTTCGCTGATGCTCAGGGGTGTACGGATCTTTACAAGGTGGCCAACAATTATGTCATGGTAAGTTTGATTTCGTTGGTCGTGACGTCCATCGGTAGCTTTGATTTGAGCACATAACACAGAGAAACATAAGGTGTCCAAGACTTCTAGGAGTAAGCTTCAAATTTACATGCAATAAAGAGAACAAACAATTGTCACAACGTTTAGCGTAGTTTCGACTTTGACATGTAACAGAGAACAAGATGTCATGACTTTTAGCGATCGTTTTCTTTTACATGTAACAGAGAACAGTAATGATGTTAAGCGTAGCTTCAACTTTGACATGTAACTGAGAACAAATTAGCATGACCTTTAGCGTAGCTTTGACTCTGACACGTAGCAAAGAACAAATCCTCGTGACCTTTAGCGTAGCTTCGACTTTGACATGTAACAGAGAACAAACTGTTATGACGTTTAGTGTACTAAACTACATCAAGAGATAACATATTAAATGGTTCAGACATGGGTCAAGACTACCACCAGCTAATGCAACCGCAGAGAACCCTGTCGGTTATACACAAAGGAAGCAGAACTAGAGTTCCACCACGCAAGCAATAGATTTACTGAACATCCGGGGCCTTGAATACCAGAGTCTGTGTCGCAAATACCCGGGCTATTACCCGATGGCTCTTCAACGCTGATGCTGAAAGACGGGACAAGACACGACAAGAAGATGAAGTTTAGCGGTAGTTTCGACACTGACTTGTAACCAAGAACACAAATTGTCATAGCGGTTAGTGTAGCTTTGACTTTGACATGTAACCCAGAACAAAAAAATTGACCTGACGTTTAGTAGTAGCTTCGAATTTGACATGTAACCTAGAAAACAAAGTGACCTGACGTTTAGTAGTAGCTTCGAATTGGACATGTAACCTGAAGAAATGTCATGACGTTTAGTGCTAACTTTGACTTCGACATGTAACATTCAGAACATAAATGTCATTGAATAGATTCGATTTTGACTTAGAACATAAAGTGCGCCTGACGTCTGCTCCAGCTGGAAACGGAATTAAAAAGGCATCTTCAGGCTCTTTTCAGCATGGTTCATTGTTGCTCAAAATGTAGTGGCTGGGCTCCTGAATCTAAGAGATCCCTTAAAGATGTTCTTGGGCGTATTTGGAACACTACGCGGTTACTTGCTAATTTAGCTTGTATGACCGCACATGTGTTACCACCGCCATTATGGGAAACAAAAAATAGTAGCGCGCCCTAGAAAGCACGTCATAAGAGGCGAATAGGGTTACGGTTAGGCTTGATGTGGCCATCTTTTCCAATTAAACACTATAGTCAAAATCATCTGTTAGCTACGAACAAGTCTGAGGAAGTGGGGAAATAACATACAAGTCATGGAGTGGGGGGGGGGGGGGGGGGGGGGGGGGGGGGGTGGGGGGGGGGGGGGGGGGGGGGGGGGGGGGGAGGGGGGGGTGGGGGGGGGGGGGGGGGGGGAGGGGGGGGGGGGGGGGTACAAGAGAAAGGGAATCCTTCTAGAAAAATGATAAAGCATATCGGACACCGCCGAAGGGAGTCCAGACGGTTGATTTAACCTTCTTTTACCTAGGAAGATCTCCAGATATGGCACCTGGAATGTTTACACCTTATACGAATTGAGGAAGAAGGGAGAGAAGAATGCCCCACGCGTGTGAAAGGTGGCAGTAGGAAATTCCAGACTTTTGCCCTGAACCAGATCTGGACAAGCATTTTCTTATATTCATGTCCGAAATTTTCCAAATGTTTCTGAAATCTTAGTTCAAGTTAAATATTTACCACAAATGTGGGACTCTAAAATTTGGCATGTTTTAAACAGAAGCTGCTAAATAGCATCACCTCTTTAAAAAAAAAAAAAAATTCAGTTTGGCACAATTGTTTTGAAATTATCTTGACCTGTACAAGTGCGAATACGTTATTTTTAGAAAACGTCCTTGAAAGTAGTCTATGAAATGAGTACGCTGATTGGTTTAATAAAGCATATCCTTATTAAAGGGACCAATGAAATTGTTCCTTTATGCTGTGTCCCATGTAATAGATTGTACGGGTCCAATGAAACGGAACAATCAATTTGCAACTTTAAGGAAATCATCGGCAACTGGGTTGCCCATTCGCTCGCCGGTAGACGACAACATTGTAGGTCGGGACAATATTTGGGTCTGTCTCCTTTGATTGCATCATCATTACAGGAGTTCTTTTCAGGGCTTTTGGTGGCGTGCAGTTCTAAGCCATTTTATATGGCACATATAACCAAGTCACAATTGTAACCCAAATCTCTCACTTCAGGGATACTTGTTGAAAGTGACGATTTTTGCCCCGCAAAGCAAGCCAAGCTAACTTAAATGAAGTCTCTCGGCCAGCTACAAGTCGATATACAAAATTTTCAAATTGTTTGTGTACGTAATAAGCATAAAGTCAAGGACCCTTTTCCACGCCCTTCAGGCGTATTGGGTGTATAGGGCTAGTCCTGTATTTTATAGACCAAACAGCCCTTGGTGGGTGATTAATCAGCATCACGCCGGCCGCCTTTATTTCCTAGGACTGTACCAGGTACCCACTCAAGGCTGGGTCGACCTGGAAGCCAAGGTCATTTTTTTAAAGTCCAGCCCCTGTTAGGACCCAAACCACGACCTTCCGATCCGCAGGCTAGCGTCTAGCCGCTAGTCCACGTCAGCTCCCGTGTAATGAGCATGGAAATTTAAGATATATTACACATGCTTTGAAGAATCCAGAAATAGAGCTCTAAAACGCAGTCTTACTCACTTGTTGTACCCCATCAGTACATCACACAAGTTATAAACACCCGGTGACACAAAGTGCCACCATGCGGATGAGAATCACCAGTTTAGCGGTCACAGAAACCCCTTTCAGTTGTTATGGCCACAATTGTGGCCCATCTTTATTCAGGGCCCCCGGCCAAAGCCAGAGTGGGGCTTCAAAAAACGAAAAAATTGCATCCCATGACTTTAGCAACAATGATTTAAAAAAAAACGCATTCTATTTTAAACCTTGTTTACATAGCTTTTTTCTACATACAATAATTGTGAATTTTGTACGGAAACCAAAATGGTCAAAATTTACTATTTTCATTTTCGTTCCTGTCCATAAAACATGTCACCTTTATTGTTAGGGTTTTCATGAGCAAATATAACTTGATAACAGAGTGGGGTAAAATATTTGGTAGTGTTTATGAATGTAACAACTGCTTTCCGATAGCTGGAGAGTACTAGAACCGGAAGATTAATTCGTCCAAAAAAAAAAAAATTAGTGGATGTCTTACTCGCAAAGAGTCTTCTTACATCCCGTGATATGCCTCAATTTAGAAACAAATTATATTTTTCTGCCTAAGATATTCGAGTGTGGGAAGAATAAGTAGTTTGATAGATTAGCTGCAGCCAAATGTCTGGGCGGTGATTTGCTTTATAGTAAACGGATTGTCGTGGGGGATGGGACTCGTTGGACTGGTCTGTCCCTAGCTAAAACAAGCTTTCTTATCCATCAAAAGCCAGAGTGTCTGATTTAGATCTACCGGCGTCTTTCTGCCAATTGCCAAAGTCTAATTGTCCGATGAACCAACCATAAGTTGACACTCTGGTCGTGAAGGTAGGCAACTGATCTAATTTGCTACCGCAGCAATAATATAACACAAAATCTCACAATACTTGTTGCAAAGTCACCATATCATCTTGTCCCTATCGAGTCCGATGTAGGGCAGCAGGGGAAGATCAAGGCCTGCCTTCATGACTCAGGTCGTCCCCCTTTCCAGGATTGTTTAAGGAAGTAATGGGCCGAAAAAATCGTCGACAAAGGATATGTACTGATTATTGATTGACCCCTGCTGTGCATGCTTCCGTGTGGAGTTCGTTTTATTAAAACAGACGTAATGAATGATCTATAGGATCCAGACGGAACAGGAATAGGTGTGCGCCCTTAATGAGATTGATTCTGCTTATAGCGAACACAGGGTCTGAACAACATTTAACGTGCAAAGGGGGAGTGGGGGGAAGAACACTGACTTACTCTTAGGTTGTAGCTTGCATCATTTGTATGCAGATTCTTCGTTGGCTGCTGGGTTAAAGCATGAAGTACCTGTAGGAATATTCATCGTGCAATGATGTCAATCCCCCCGTGTGTCACCGGAGCCCTCATGGAAGGCAAAGAATAGTATCGCTGCACGCTACCAGGCATGTCGTAGGAGGCGATTAAGGGAAGGATTTGGTTTGAGGTTCGCTACTGCATCCTGTAAAAATAATAGCCACAAAACGAACCAACAATGGCAAAGTCAAAAAGAGAAACGAGAAAAACCCAGCCAACCAAGATGAGGGGAGGCTCTTTGAGTAGAAGAAGTATGATACGGTGTGGACAAAGCCAAAAGGAGTCCAGATCGCCCTCCAGACTTACCTCTTTCACCTAGGAAAACCTCTGGAATTGGCAACTGGAATGTTAGAACTTCATACAAGGTAGGAGAACAACGGAAGTATTAAAGAAACTGAAACATTATAGAATTAGTATTTTGGGAATACTTGAAACTAGATGGACCCGAGAAGAAAAATATTCTAAATTCAGAGGAGAATATGTTCCTCGGAACATACAAACAAATGTGGAGAACATGGGGAGAGCTGCCTGCGATAGCGAAGGATAGAATGAACTGGCGTAGGTTGACTGAGAGGCTATGCTCCATTGGGGGGCAGAAAGGCATAAAAGAAGAAGAATTGTGATGTCTATCAGTTATAATGCATTTTCATTCATTCATTTCTTTATTATGAACCTATAAGGGCAATGAAATTGATTTCTCTATAAGTAAATTACTACAGCATTTGGAAGGGCAACTTTAAAAAAAAACGCTCACAAATACGATAGCAACATTTCGATCAAAATTGTCCTTAGCAAATAAAACTGTTTTAGAACCGCTGAACCGCCCGTGGGTTTCGGGGCCCCATTGTCGGAGAGGGGGGGGGGAGGCAAGAGTAGATACACTGCCTCCCCAGCAAGCATATCGTAAGAGTTGACTGACTAGTAGCTTCCTTCGAAGTCGGAGTGCATCTGCCTGCGCGGCTGGGAACAACCAACTGCACACAAATAAGTCAGTAAAATAGACGTACAAGCAAAACTCAAGTCCTGACACAACAAAGCCAAAGTCACAATGGACGAACAACCAGGACTTTCCGCCGGAGCTTACAGTTGCAAACAAAGAAGAAAAAAAGAGAACTGTTGTAAAATTGCGTGTCAGAAATGATTATCAGCTAAAATATATATCCGTGAGGCTGTCATTATCCCTGAATACACGAGCAAGGAAGACAAACAATTCCTGTAAATCGATAGCTATCTATTTTTCACGATGCCTTTTATGTTTTGTTTTCTTTAGATACCCGTCCTCTTCTTTGATTGCTTTTAAAATGTTCTCGGAAATAAATTTGTCTAAGGGAAATTCTATCAGAGAGAGAGAGAGTTTTCCGTCACTGATTGTTCTCTATTTCTCTCTCATGTAAAATAGATGTTGTTTTCTAATTGCTTTTTCGTACAGCTGATGTCTGTTAAGCTCACTATTGTTTTTATAAGAAGTTGTTAAATCCAACACTAAATATGACTATTAAATGCAGCACAAGAAATCTCAACTGACAACACCAACACAGTTTGTGTTGTATTTAGTAATTAAAAGTAAAAAAGTAAAGGACTTTAGGCGTATAGGGTATATAGGGCTATACCTATATTTTTATAGACAAGTTGGCACAAGATGGGTGATGTGGTCAGCATCACGCCGGCCGCCTTTACTTTCCCGGGACTGCTCCCGGTACCCACTCAAGGCTGGATCGACCTGGGAGCCAAGCTAATTTTTGAAAAAAGTCCGGCCCCGGTAGTATTTAGTATTCCGTCGATAAAGACTATGGTAGAAACGTTCGATTGTATTTGTGCTTGTTGTTTCCATACCCTACGTGGCCTTATTAAAATTTATTTCATATTGGATTTAGTACTTCCTGTTGCAGTATCATCGCCACTTCAGTCACCACTATTTATCTCCCCCCCCCCCCCTTTTCTTTCTTTTTTAAACTGGTTAAGTGTGGAAACAGGGTAGTTTGCATCCTTTGGGTGATCATTTTTTTTTGGGGGGGGGGGGGGGGGGGGGGGGGAGTTGTAGGTGTGTTGGATAACGAACAGACTGACAGACTGGCTAGATCTGCATCACTTGGTAGTAAATTGCTGTATGAAAAGCTAGATGTTGTCAAGGCTTCTTTGAGAGCGAGTGAACATTACGGAGTCATAATTATTTCATGTTATGGTCTAAAGATTCAGCTCTGTGGCTAAGTCGATGCGAACGCTTCGTAATGCCGGGGTGCTGGGTTCGATCCCAGCTGCGGGCCATGCGTCTTGCGTTGGTTTCGAAGGTGGTATCAGGGGGCGGATCTTCCAGAAAGAACTGGTAAATTACTGGACGTCAATTTGCCTAGAGAAACCACGCAACAGCCAGGGGCTGCTGGGGTTGGTTCTGCGACGTCCTGTAAAGGATACACAACTAACCTATGGTCTAAAGGGAATGGTGCAAGGGGGGATGAGCAGGAGATCTGGTAGACACGCCACACTCAGAGGAAAGACAAGACGGACATACGTTCACATTGCCACTGGTACCAACGGAATCAAAAAACTTCACTGGCTGCTGAAGATATGGAAGGTGCTCTTGTGAGAATGTAAAGAGTGCTATGATGTCGATTCTTGAAAACTCAGCTCAATTCAGTTTGTCTGAAAGTGAAGCTTTGAAAGCATATGTATTAAAATCCATAGTGGTCTCAAGGTTGAAATAGATCAATAGTCATCTCTTTGTTGGATGCAATTTTTAGTTATTTTGAAGCCGAATCTGGCTTTTGCCGGGGGCCCTAAATATAGCAGGGCCTTAAATATGGATTAGGGCTGAACGGGGTTTACATGACCTCTCCACGGGTGATCCTCATACGCATGGTGGCACTTTGTGTCACCGGGTGTTTATCGCTTGTGTGATGTCCTGGTGGGCTACAACTACCTACCCCATGGTAGACATTGCCGTATGGATAAGAAGTGTTAATTAAGCCTTCACAAAGTCTAGTCGGCTGCTATCATATGGTCAGTTCTTTTACTTTTTACATTTCCTTCATGGACCGAGAGATTGTCTACCGTCCCCCCCCCCCCTTTTTTTTATGCATTTAGATTTTACAGACAATATGACGGTATAAAAACAACAACAACAACAACAACAACACTAAGATCAGCCAGGCGATTGACTATAGACAGACAGACACCTTGACTCCTGTGCTCTTTATTATCTGATATCAATTGCAGGACCGGTTTGTTGAAGTCATGCAAAACCAAGAGTTCCTCATGTTGCCCTCGGATGAAGTCTGTAAGCTGTTGGCCAGCGATGACCTTAATGTGCCTAATGAAGAATCTATATTCGAGGCTGTTCTGAAGTGGGCCAAGCATGACCTCAGTAACAGGAGAAAGTTTCTGGCAGTCTTGCTGTCGCACATCAAACTTCCACTGATGGCACCACAGGTAATTCTTGATTCATGTTTGCGTGTCCGTTACTGTTATTTGACGCCAAGAACGGACCGGACAATTTCATTGTGCATGTTATAATATCGTTGGTGTGCTACACCAGTTAACAGTTTATTATTACGTTACTGAGCGGCGTCCGTGGCTTTGGCTTTGCGAGTCTGATTCGTAATTCCAACGTACCGTGATCGAAACCCACTGCTGACTGCGTAGATTTTTAACATAGTATGGGGCGTCGCAGGTCGACCCAGCCTAAAATGGGTACCATGATGGCTGACCTGGGGAAGTAAAGACGGCCGGCGTAATGCTGACCACATTACCCACCTAGTGCCGATTGGTCTGTAAAAATATGGGTGCTCTTCCCATATGTGAAAAGGGATCTTTACTTTTACTTTTATTTCGGTACTGAAAATGTGTGCCCATTTACTGATTATAAATTATTATTCCGCCACTAAAGTGAGTGCCAACTGGTCTATAAAATATAGATCTAGTGATATAAGCTCCAGAAGTGTCCTTCTTACCACTAAAGATTGACTGTTTGTCAGCACTGTGATGTCACTGTGGTTCATTGTTCACTAAGCCAAGTTCTGTGTTCATCATTTAATCAGTGAGGTGGGACACGGGTTCAGTGTTCATCATTCCATCACTGAGGTGGTACACGAGTTCAGTGTTCATTATTCCATCACTGAGGTGGTACACGGGTTCAATGTTCATCATTCCATCACTGAGGTGGTACACGGGTTCAATGTTCATCATTCCATCACTGAGGTGATACACGGGTTCAATGTTCATCATTCCATCACTGAGGTGGTACACGGGTTCAGTGTTCATTATTCCATCAGTGAGGTGGGACACTACTTCAGTCTTCTACATCTTCGCGTTCACCGGCTGTAAACTCCGGTGGAAAGTTCTGACTGTTTCTTCATTTCTGGGCTTTGATCTTGTTGCAAAATATAAGTTTTGCGTTCACGTAGGTTTTACTGATCTGCCTTATTTGTAATGCAGACTGTTGGTTCCTTCCCTCTCTGACAGGTGTACTTCCATAATTAGTCGACTTTCACGATATGACTGTTAGGGGACAGTGGGTCTGTCACCACCTCCACCCTCTTTTTTTCCAACATTCCCCACCCCTTTCAAAAAATAACTATGCAACCCACAGGGAGACTAATCACTATTCCAGCTATAAAAAGGAATGTTGTCATCTGTCATTGGACAGAGATATTGGGAGCCAACCCTTGAGTAAGCAATGACAGACTAGGTTAGTTACGTATACTTTACAGAACGTTGCAGAACCAGCCCCAGCAGGCCTTGGCTGTTGTGTGGTTTTTCTAGGCAAATTTACGTCCAGTAGTTTGCCATTGCTTTCTGGACAGTCGGCTTGCTGATGCCACTGTTGAAACCAATGCAAGGCGCATGGCCCGCAGCTGGAATCTAACCCAGCACCCCTCATTACTACGCGTTCGCATCGACTTAGCCACAGAGCCGACAATGACAAACTACTGAATGCAAACATTCTTCTTTTTCTTCTTCAGCATTCCGAGCCCTAAAGATTCATTGCTGCAGATATCACCCGCCTCCATTCATCTCTCTGATTGGCCTTCTCTTTCCAATTGGTAACACCAAGTGTTTGCAGATCTCTCTAGAATTATCTCTCCATCGTCTTTTTGGCCTACCTCGAGGTCTACGACCATTCATCTCCCTTGTGTATACAGTATTGCCCCAGCCATTTCAACCTATTAGCTCTCATGATGCCAATGATCAGTGGTGATTTAAACAGATTATGAATTTCGTTGCTGCTTCTCACTCTCCATGTTAACAAAAATTGCAAACATTGCCTAGTTAAATCCCAAACAGTCTAGAAATGCTGGATTTGGTTCTGCAACGTTCTGTGGAAGGCCTACACAACAAACTTGAAAGAAACTGCTAATTGTTTCAGCACTGAAGCGGTATACTAGTGTACTTTTAATTATTTCACAACTGAAGTGAAACAATAGAAAACTGTTAAATATTCCACATCTGAAGTGATACAATAGGTTACCCTGAAATATTCCACATCTGAAGTGATACAATAGGTTACCCTGAAATATTCCACATCTGAAGTGATACAATAGGTTACCCTGAAATATTCCACATCTGAAGTGATACAATAGGTTACCCTGAAATATTCCACATCTGAAGTGATACAATAGGTTACCCTGAAATACTCCACATCTGAAATGATACAATAGGTTACCCTGAAATATTCCACATCTAAAGGGATACACAATTTATTATTGCACTATTTGTTAATGTAATGGATCAACATCATGGCACAAGGGTACTAACCCATAATTGCTCCGTTCTACTTCTAACTCAAGCCTGTGTCCAAAGAATCTCAGCGCAGTACACGAACTCCGTAGCACCGGAGAAGATCCTAAAATACTTTGGGTAGATTTTTAACTCCTAATTTTGCCCGGGCAGTGGCGTTAGGCTACTCTTTTTTATTTCCAGCTGCCAAGGGATGCAAAGTTTCGCCACTTGTTCTCTATTGTCTGCCCAAGATTCTGTTTTTTGCCGCTTTCACTTTCCTTTTGGTGTCTCTTCTCGCTTTTCAATAGCTCACGTTGTTTTCATTTGATTTTGTCTTCTGCCACTTAAAGAAACATTTTTGTCTTTCCCTGGAAAAGAAATTTTAATATCTCCATTCCACAATATTGCACTGGCGCTTTCGAAGCCGAGGCAATTTTTTTTTTTTTGCTTTTGCCGGACGGTGGCCGATGCATGTTTGCTCCATTTCTAAACTGGATATAGTTTCGTCGCCCAGCTTCTGAGTTGAATCCATGGCGTGATACTGTGAGCTGCGGATTTCATTTGGGATGTTTTTTCAACTGTGACCAGCGTGGTGCTGTGAATTGTAGATTCAGAAAATGACGCGATGCCTGTCGTGCAATGTTGGTGGTGCCCGTATGTGATCAAAATTGATCGCGTGGGCAACTGCTGATCTGTTGGTGACTTCTGCTACCATCAATGATAAACTGCATTTCTAATGGTTACAGTATGCTTTAGTGCGAGTGTATGTTAGATATGCTGAGACAG
The DNA here is from genome assembly GCA_905116865.2 of Candidula unifasciata. Lineage (NCBI taxonomy): Eukaryota > Metazoa > Mollusca > Gastropoda > Stylommatophora > Geomitridae > Candidula > Candidula unifasciata. The sequence continues at coordinate 41,092 of CAJHNH020001916.1, read as the reverse complement.
CAGTCTGTCAATTTTACTACAAGGGACTGTGATAAACATTCTGTGTGTTTTTCGTTGGTACAGGAGCGGAGCAAAGATGGGGTGACCCGTTTGATATGAAGCTGAAACTAAGACTACCACACTACCAGACCAGACAATACTGCATGTTGTCTATTAGAGCCCAGCTTTCTGCGGCTGCAGTTCTCTTCCAATGTATTCAGGATGCTGGTTTTAAAAGTCTGCCACTATTCTTCTGTATTTTTGTTGTCGTTTTTCTTTTCTTTCTGTAAGAGTGTTGAAGGATTACATGATTACTAATACATTAATTCACCATTAAAGAAATTAAAAGAAATACTAAAATTTTTTTATTCTAATGTCAAATCAGTACTATTGTATGTGGCGGAAACATGGAGAACAACTAAGACAATTACTAATGAATTACAGACATTCATTAACTGGTGCCTGCGCAGAATAGAGGGAATTCAATAGTATGATAGAATAACTAATGTAGAACTTAGGGAGAGAACTAAACAGGCTCCAGTGGATCAAGAGGTAAGGAAAAGACGCTGGCGTTGGATAGGACACACACTAAAAAAAACAGGAGAACAGCATAACTAGAATGTCTTTGCATTGGAACCCACAGGGGCATAGGAATAAAGGAATTCCAAAGAACACATGGAGAAGAGAGCTGGAGAATGAAGTTAGAAGAATATGGAGGACATGGGAGAGCTCAATGTAGTGGTGAAGGATAGAACGACTTGGCCTAAGTTTGTTGAGGGACTATGCTCCATTGGGGGATAGAAAGGCGGAAGAAGAAGAAAAAGAATTCACGATTTATTATCGATCAGTACTATTTTACAATTCACTACAATTTATTGTTCCATTCCTGAAGAGATGTATTGCTTCACAATGCGTTACTCAACCATTCTTCTTTCTTCTTCTTCTCTTCCACCTTGTACCTCATCAAAGTGTCGGGGGGAGATGCAATGTTCGTTGATGAGCTCTGTCAGGAGCACTATTAAGACTGATATTCATTTCTGAAAGGCTGTTCTTAATGCTATCACTCCATATTTTGCGAGGTTATCCACTCGCTCTATACACGTTGTAACGTTTTAGTGTGGCTTGCTGTGACAGATAGTACCAGGGCATTCTTGTTAGGTGTGCAAACCACTTTATTTGTTATTCTTTGGTGACCTGTAGGATTGGCTTTATTCCTAGCATTCGTCTGATTTCATGATTTCGTAGTCTGTCTTTTCTTGAAACTCATTGAGCTGTTTATACTGGTTTTCTTGCGAGGAAAAAAAGAGGTACAAACGCACATCCTTTTTTCTTCGTTGGGCCATGTCTCTCTCTCATTAATAAGTTCCACAGTTAAAAAACGTTTCCGTTTTTCTGTTGTACTAATACTTTTGTTTTCCTCTGTGTTGCTGTGGTTTTTTCGTTGATACAGAATTAGCTCCTATAATTCATTTGTTATCTAAGTGTCTTTGTTAATCACTGTTTGCATTGTATGTTTTGAATGTTAAATATTGAGTGTTGAAAAAGGAATCTACATCACAGCACTCGGGAGCATAAGAGCTCCGTCCCCATCTTCAGCAGCAAGCAAAGAGTTCTAATTCTGATCGCACCAGTAACTCTCTGATTGTATATCCGTCTCCCCGTTTCATTGAGTGAGGAGTAACCACCCGCAGCGCCATTCTCCTCAGACCGTAATGATCGATTTGTTCCTCCGCACTGTTCACTCGCTGCCATAGGGCCCTCACAACATCTAGCTTGTCATACATCAATTCACCACCAAGTGTTGCAGAACCGGCCAGTCTATCTGCCTGCTCATTTCATTACATACAATGTTTTAAATGTTTATTCATTAATTCTTCCTGCCGCACTTATACTTTAAAACAATTCAGTTATCCGTTTGAACAATCCAGTTACATTTTTTTTAAACTAAACATAATATTTTCTATGTAAACCGCACGTGTATTTTTTTTAATTTTAAGCAGGAAAACGTAGCTGATATTTAATGGAGTTGTTTTTTTAAACCTGGCATTGATTTTCCCATCATCAGAATTCATTATGAACTTGATAATGCATCGCCCATCACTCTTCATCAAAATTTCATTGCAATGCTTCTGCCTTGAATATGCACTTTTTGTTGCTGTTTTCACATTTTTTTTTTTTCAATGTCTTGAAGCTGCATATCAATTTAATCTGTATTTCCTCTGCTTTTTTATTTTTTTTTATTGCATCCATTAAAAGAAGCTCAACAACGCTGCTTCCATTAGCGGGAGTATCAGTTTTCTCTCTCTCTCTCTCTCTCTCTCTCTCTCTCTCTCTCTCTCTCTCTCTCTCTCTCTCTCTCTCTCTCTCCCCCTAGTGTTTTTACTGTTTTGATCCAACTGAAAGCTTTTCCATGACTCCACAAAAGTTGTTAGTGAGATGAATTAGACATTGATCCATTTCTAGTTCACTCTTCCCTTTGGGGGTTCCATGGCGTATTCAATGCCATGCCTGGGGATATTTTAATTAATTGTTTACAATGGAGAAAGCATTTGAAAAGTTCATGTTGACTATATAATTTTATTCTTTACAACTACTGCAGAGGAACTCGATTCATTGCGGCTGTTCTAATATTGATGTTGCAGAAATTAAAGAGTCTCTGGACATTCTTTTATTCTGTGACATTTATTTAAGGGTTTGATTTGTCTCTGTTGCTCACGATTCATTGAGAGTCATTATGGTGTAGTGATATGGTCAGTTTCATTGGCTTCTGAGGGGATGTGGGTTGGCTTCATTTTATGGTACTTCGTGAGATTTACACGTGCAGTATTTTTCTTTGATTCATGATGGTTCGTCGATGAGCTTACTGACAGAGTTATTTTGTGTGTGTGTTTAACCCTACTCTCATATGATGTATTTTGCTAAATGAGTATAACATGATAAAGATACAGTTGATGTGGGGAAGAGTAGTGTCTGGAAGGACCGAATATAAGACGGGCATTTGCACCCAAATTGTGAGCCTTGACAAATGCAGTTTTGTTATTCCATGCGTTGCGTTTCGCTCTTAGAAGCCAGTCTACGGGTAGAGGCTAGTAGTAGTCTCACTCGATCCTCTTCACTCCAGAATCCTTCACACTTTCCTAGCACATAGTGGTGTAGCAGTTAGGCAACTTATCTACTGATATGCCCGGCTCTCTAGCGTAGTTGGTTAAACTTTTGGCGGCCGGGTGACGAACTCCTTGTGGTCCGGGTTCACTCCCTGGGTAGGCAGAAAAGCAACATTTTCTCCCAGATTAACGGTACCTATAATGGAATCAAGGCCGAAGGGTTGCGATATCCATAGTACCGAGCCAAAGAGTTTACAACTCTTGGTTTCTGGATACTTTTAAAAAAAAATCTACTGATATAGTGATACAGGACTTGACCGCCAGGAGTGACAAAGCTGCCATTTCTTAATGATTTGCTAATAATAATAATAATAATAATGATAATTGTAATTATGCTTTTAAAAATGCTGTGGGGGGGGGGGGGTGTAGGGTAACTGGCTGGCTTAGGATGTTCTGTTTTCCACTGAAAATATTATGGTCACTCTAAACTAAGAGGGGGGAAAAAAACAGATTACAATTATTACTGAAGCTGTTCTCAGCTGTCTTGAACGTAGTCAACATTTATTTTTCTTTCTTTCTTCACACTTACAATATCAGCCATATGCCCGAATGCGTCTCCGGTGTGAAAATGGTCCATCGGTGACCTGTCGCCTCTGATCGCATCAACACTACAGGAGTCCTTTTCAGGGCTCTTGGTTGGTTGGTTGGTGTTTACTCCACCAGGACATCATACAAGCGATAAACACCCGGTGACACAAAGTGCTACAATGCAGATAAGGATCACCCGTGGAGAGGTACCAGAAACCCCTTTCAGCCATTAGGTCATATCTATGCCCCGGCTATTTTCACGACCCCCGGCAGAAGCCAGGGTGGGGTTTCAAATAAAAAAAAATTGCATTCTACAAGGGGACGACTTGAAATAGTAATATGCAGGAGGCTCTTGATGGCACTAAGCCATTTTATATGACGCACAGAACCTAGTCACAATAATAACCTAAAGCTTCTTTTTCGGCGATGATTGTTGAACTGGACGCCTTTTTTTTTTTAGCAAAGCAACGAAAATGTTAAAATGGTCTTGACCTTGACTTTAAATTTCGTTCATTCAGTTTATTGCTGATCACGTGGAGACCAACTCGCTATTCCATGACGACAAAGAATGTCAACAGCTAATTATGGAAGCCCTAAAGTACCATTTGTTACCAGAACGACGTTCATCATTCCAGTCTCCGCGCACAAAGCCCAGGAAATCGACAGTGGGTGTGTTATACGCAGTTGGCAGCATGGAATGCACAAAAGGTTGGTTTATGTTCGACTCCATTTGCATCTGCTGCTAATTGTCAACTTTTGTTTTGTTATGTTATTTTCTCACAGTCTACATCACTGCACATTGGGCATTCCCATGGGTGCTCAGTCCTCAGATGCAGCAACCACTCCAAGTTATTTCTACTAATTGGCCCATGAGAGGTTGGTGATAATGTCTCCTATCTCAGACTCAAATGCGGCATAAACGTGCTTCACGGTGCTTTACTTCCATGTCACGTAATTGTGTTAGTGTCAGAGATTCGTCATTATCCACTAGCCCAGTCTGTACAGCGTTGATGATATCTGCTCAGTCTAGGCTTCTTCCCGCATGTGTCAACTATTAGTTTGTAATTAATAAGCAGATCGGACCAGGGACGTCGAAACCAGGGAGCTCAGATACCCTGCGCCCCAACACATACCCCCCAACCCCCACCAATTTTCCATAATAATTAGGGTAGTGCTGGATTTAGGCAAAAGCTAACTAACCTACAGCGGCGTCCGTGGCTTAGGCGTTTCGAGGCCGACTCTAATTCCAACGTACCGCGATCGAAACTTATTGCTGGCTGCGTGGATTTTTATCATGGCATGGGGCGTCGCTGGTCTACCCAGCCTAAAATGGGTACCAGGATGTGGGTCCTGGGAAAGTAAAGACGGCCGGCGTAATGCTGACCACATTACCCACCTAGTGCCGATTGGACTGTAAAAATATAGGTGCTCTTCCCACATGCCCCATGCGCCTGAAAGCGTAAAAATGGATCTTTAATTACTTTACTAACCAATCTACAGCATAAGGTCTCATAATCTGCAGTAGCCTCAAAAAATTCCTATTTGTTGTGTCCACAAATGCGATTTTCTTTTATCTGAGCGTTCATGAGGATCATATAATTTGTGTGATTTTGCAAAGACATTTGTTTAATTATTACTTTAAATAAAACGTCAACGACATTATTTTCTCAGCATCCATAAATTTAAAAGGCATATATATTTTACAGTTTTCTCAGATTAGCTGGTGTAATTTGAAACAGTAGGGGCTTCAGAGCTTTATATAGCTGAGGGCCTGATCAAGTCTGAATCCGGTCTTGATTTAGAAAGCTGAGAATGAATTTCCCCTAGAAAATATTCAAGATGACTAAGTACTTCCCACAAGCCATGCAATGTTGGCGCATTTCTGTCTTTCAAGGCGGTAGTGTTATAATGAGCTATATGGAGGCATAGGGACATGGTCTCCTGTTGGCTGGCCGGTAAACGACTTCGTCGCCGGTCAGGACAATATTTGGGATTGTCTTCTTTGATCGCATCAACACTGCAGGAATCCTTGTCAGGACTCTTGATGACGTACAATGCTAAGAGCCATTTTGTATGGCGTAAATAACCTAGTCACAATTATAACCTCAAGCTTCCCTTTCAAGGATGCTGGTTGAACGTTACGATTTTTGTTTTTAAGCAAAGCAGCGGAACGGCATGTGAACCACAGCTCTTGACGATAGCGAGTGCGGCCAGCGGGGCCCGCCCGCGTTGAGAAACAGATTCTTCAATTAAGAGCATGGGATTTGGCGAGCATTCAGTCTGTTTTCTTCTCAGACATTCGGCTCGGCCTGCAGATCAGGTCTAAAACTAATCTTATGCTCATATGTTTCTATACGTAAAAGAGATGAGGCATCCAGTCTGCCTAGTTGCACAGTTGTTGTGGTGAGATTTACTTTATATTTCAGCTGAGAAAATGAACTCTCAGTTAAGTAATTGATGATCCTTTTGCGGTGTCCTCTTCCCTTGACGCCCTCTTCCCTGGATGCACTCTTCCCTTGTTGCCCTCTTCCCTTGATGCCCTTTTCCGTTGATGCCTTCTTTCTTTTGATGCAATCTTCCATTGTTGCCCTCTTTCCTTGATGCCCTTTTTCTTTGATGCCTTCTTTCTGTTATGCCCTCTTCCATTGATGCCCTCTTCCATCGATGCCCTCTTTCATTGATGTCCTCTTCCATTGATGCCCTCTTCCATTGATGCCCTCTTTATTTCATGCTCTCTTTCTTTGATGCCACCCTTTTTTAATGCCCTCTTCCTTTGATGCTCTCTTCCATTGATGCCCTATTTCTTTCAAGCCATCTTCCATTGATGCCCTCTTCTTTTTGTGTCTTCTTCCATTGATGACCTCTTCCATTGATGCCCTCGTTCCCTGAGGCCCTCTTCCCTTGATGCCCTAAGTGTGTGCTTATTTTTCTTTGGTTAATCCAGTCATGATTTACAGGATTCGTTTAGAGTTTATGTGTAGTGCATATTCATAATTTTCTTTTACGACACCCTAGGTAGAAAAATACGACTACAGAAAGTAAGTTAACCAAATTTAGTTGCCACCCAAGTAACCTGACGTACAACTGGCATAAACTATTCAGGAATCTCTAACATGCAAAACTTCTTTGAATTTTCTTCGCACAATTTTCTGCATGGAAAAGGCGACTACACTGTTTTGATTAATTATTGTTTCCTTTGTAAATTTGTTGATGCAGTACTGTACATATTATATTGGTATACTCATTACCACTAGGATTAGAGTTGTTAATGTAGTTTCATAAACCTGGCATACCAGGGTTTGAGATCAACTGCAGGTGATTTGATAACGAGTAACTTTTGCTTTGATTTCAACAACAGTGTTGTATTTACTCCTAATGCAGATGTTGTTTTTTCCGGAAGAATACAATCATGGAATGAGAGAAAAACGAACAAAGCAGTCCTTTTTTTAGACAGCTGAAAGAATCATTAGAGACATTAGATGCAGAAAGTCTGTCTTTTTCGGCCAAGTGATGAGAGAGAAGTGATGAGAAGGAAGTGATGAGAAGGAAGTGATGAGTGGGAATGATGAGAAGGAAGTGATGAGATGGAAGTGATGAGAAGGAAGTGATGAAAAGGAAGTGATGACACTCCTGGGGTAAGTTGTGGTTGTTCATCAACTTGAGGACTTTAGTCTTGTTCTAAAACCTAAGTCTGACGTGCATATCTGTTTTACACATCTGATTTCTTTGTATGCAGACTGCCTCTCAGGCAGATCCAATTTGACTTCGAAGAAAACATCCCTAATCAGTCGACTCGTATGACTGTTCATAACTCGGCACACCCGAATAACCTGTACAGAAAATCCATATGAAACGCTCCAGACTTGGGTCTTATCAAGCAATTCAAGCCACTCTATGCGTAGGATGTCAGCTTCTATATTCTAAATTGATGTTCGCATGCACAATGTTACTAATTGTCTTATGTTATTTCTTTATAACCATCCTACTCTCTTTTTTTTCCCCCAGGTCCAACAAGTATAGAGAAATATGACCTCCGAACAAACACTTGGACACAGGTGGCAAATATGTCAGGCCGAAGACTCCAATTTGGAGTGGCAGTATTGGATGATAAACTCTTTGTGGTCGGAGGCAGAGATGGTCTGAAGACCTTGAATACTGTGGAGTGTTATGATCCCAAAAGAAAAACATGGGCATTAATGCCGCCAATGTCAACTCATAGACATGGCCTAGGTACGCTTAGCAGTTGGTTTATTCAATTTACTTGTTTCTTTGGTATTGTTTTATTATTATTATTATTATTATTATTATTATTATTATTATTATTATTATTATTATTATTATTATTATTTTCTTCACTTCTTTTTCTCGTTCTTCATCTTCTTTTCTTCTTCCATCTTGTTTCCTTCTTTTATTTTTGTCTTTTTTTCTGTCTTTTTATTTAGTTCTTTTTTCTTTTGTGTTTTCTTGTTCTTTCTTTCGTGTGTTCTTTCTTGTTTTCTTCACATGGCTTGCACTTGTCTGCCAGCCCAAAATATTCAACATGTTGGATGTTAAAAGCAAATTACATTATCTATGTTTGCTTTCCAGGCACATTTTAGGTATTTTCCTGTTAAATGAGACTTTGAAATACAGGGTATTTGTAAAGTTTCACTACACTTTGTTTGCACAACAAATCTGAAAAAGGGAGTATGTTACGTCATAAAAAATGCTTTAACTGTATTTAAATTAGTTACAATAGTTATTGCTTTGGTCTGACGCCGTTTTGGAGAATCTAGAAAGTACCAGCGAAATTTCCTTGTATCCTTTTTGGACATGTCCACCACAAACTTCAAGACATGACTATACACTTTCTTTAAGAACTTTACAGGATTCTGTCTTTGACATCTAGACATTTTTTTTTCACCATTCTGTTTTGAATGCAGGAAACTGCTCCACCAGAAGACAGTCATTCACTGCAAATTGCTTCACGGTTGACTGTGGAGCACATTTTATTTTAATACATAATGTGCATCATTTTCAACAACAAAAATCTGCCTGAAAGTATACTGAGACTTTGCAAGCACCCTGCCTTTGCATGGTGAAACAAGATTGTGGGGAAGGGAGATAATCATCCACTTATACAGTGACCTGCTGTGTGTAGACAGACTTTTCAGGTTAGGCAGTCTCTCTTGTGGGATTTCGTTTACTTGAAATATAATTACAGGTGAAAGCTTTCTGCATTTGAGCTCTGTAACAAAACCACTGAAGATCAAGAATGATGGAAGCTGTCTGTGATTGCAGAGTGGGAAAAAAAGATAGATTTTTAAACCAGAGAGAACATCAAGCACATAAACAGAAATGTGACTATTGATTTTCTACAAACATTGCCGATAATAACTTTGCAAAGAATCCTTTGCAACCTCATGTAAAGGATATATAACTAACTTATTTAGGTACTATTCCAACAGAGGCAATTCATGACAGTCTGGTTGCAAGAACAGCCGTTCTACAGAGCGACATAGTCTAATTTTTCTGATTTCAATTTTGAATTTCCGTCTTTGGTAGGCCCAGGAGCTAAGCCATAAAGACCATCACCCGCCAGCAGTTGGCCAGCTTGGATTGTGAATGTTTAAAATTTAAATTACAGTTTTTTAAAAAAAATCTTCCCTCTCAAGACAAAGACCCATTGTCAGGAGATAATTTTTTTTTCCTACCAGTAGCACTCTTGAGTTTCATAAGCATTATCATCACTGGCATCATGAACACGATGATTACAATCATTATCATCACCTCCTCTAGTTGTGTAAATATCAGTGACGACATAATCTATTTAATTGTTCAGGTTGTAGGCAGAGAATTTCTTTCCTATCAATAGCACACTCCAGTTTCATTATCATCATCGTCATCATCATCATCGTCATTATCATCATCTAGTTGCATAAATATCAGCGATACCATAATCCCTTTAATTGTGCAGGTTGTTTAAAACAGTTTGGCGTCTCGCCTTGTACTGTTTACCTGGCCAACAGTAGCTACACTGTTGCCAGCTTCTATTTTGAAGATGACGGCTATCCTGCCAATAACGGGCACAGAAGATGGTGGCTAATGGCGGCCAAAAACAGGGCCTCATTCACGTGTCAATTGCGCACTTCCGGCGACTTCATTTGCGGTTTTCGGGTGACTACCGCTACCGCCACGTGTCACCCCACGCCGCTTAATTGGGGCTAAACTAGATGGCTAGGTCTCACGAGCAAAGCTGCAGAAGATGCGGAAACTGCTGCTCGTGAGTCCTAGCCATCTAGTTTAGCCCCAATCGACGCCGCTTGAGCGGCGTGGGGGACTCTCAGCGGTGGCGGTAGTCGCCGGGAAACCACAAATTAGGTCGCCGGAAGTGAAACGTGACTGAGGCTCTGTTAGGATGTTTTTGCGGCCGCCATCTTTTGTGCCTTGAGCAAAGCCAAGATGAGATAGTTTATACTTAAACTGAAATATATACATTATCTTAAACATGTTATTTACTTCTGTCATAGAGTGTCATGGGAAGGATCAGTTGTCAAACGAGTGATTGCCTTCTGCTGTGAAGTGTGTAATAGAAAAGATCAGTTGTTAAACATATTATTCACTTCTGTCAAGAAATGTCATAGGAAAGATCAGTTGTAAAGATCAGTTGTCAAACATTTTATTCACTTCTGTCGTGAAGTGTCATGGGTAGGATCAGTTGTTGAACATATTATTCACTTCTGCCGTAGAGTGTAATGGGGAGGATTAGTTGTTAAACATAGGATTCACTTCTGCCGTGAAGTATAATGGTAAGGATTGGTTGTTAAACATATTATTCACTGCTGCTGCTGAGTAATGGGAAGGATCAGCTGTTAAACATATTGCTCACTTCTGCCGTTGAGAAATGTGAAGGATCAGTTGTTAAACATATTATTCACTTCTGCAGTTGAGAAATGTGAAGGATCAGTTGTTAAACATATTATTCACTTCTGTCGTTGAGAAATGTGAAGGATCAGTTGTTAAACATATTATTCACTTCTGCCATTGTGAAATTGGAAGGATCAGTTGTAAAACATATTATTCAGTGCTGCCGTTGAGAAATGTGAAGGATCAGTTGTTAAACATATTATTCACTTCTGCCTTTGAGAAATGTGAAGGATCAGTTGTTAAATATATTATTCACTTCTGCCGTTGAGAAATGGGAAGGATCAGTTGTTAAACATATTATTCACTTCTGCCGTTGAAAAATGTGAAGGATCAGTTGTTAAATATATTATTGACTTCTGCCGTTGAGAAATGGGAAGGATCAGTTGTTAAACATATTATTCACTTCTGCCGTTGAGAAATGGGAAGGATCAGTTGTTAAACATATTATTCACCTCTGCCGTTGAGAAATGGGAAGGATTAGTTGTTAAACATATTATTCACTTTCGCCGTTGATTGTAATGGAGAGGACCAGTTTTTTTTTAAAAACTTTTACAGTTAAGGGTCATGGGATCTGTGTGTGATCTTGTGCTCTATAGAAGGCACCGAACACAGTTACTTCAGGGGGATTTATGTATTTAGTGTCATTAACGCATCTTTTTCTTGGACGCTCTTTTGATCTCACATCAGAGAGCTCGGTCGGCTCTCGATACTTATGTTGAAATCAAGGGAAAGCAGTCTGCTGTCAAATCATCCGCACCTGGAATCAGACTATGTACCCCGGAATTACGAAGCGTGTTCGCAACTCTTACGCCACAGAGGCCCGACAATGTATAAAGGCCATTAATAAAAGTATTGATATTTATCAAGAAGGATACACGTGTTATTCACTTATCAAACGACAAACCACTTACAGAAACATACACATTCTCTTAGGTGTTGGAGTTCTGGAGGGACCCATGTATGCAGTGGGCGGCCATGACGGCTGGTCGTACCTCAATACTGTCGAGAGGTGGGATCCACAGGCCAGGCAGTGGAGTTATGTGGCTCCAATGTCCACGGCTCGCAGCACTGTAGGAGTGGCAGCATTACACGGAAAGTGAGTGGTGTCCGCCCAAGTGTTAGTTCTTCTGAACTTTTACTGTCTTTACTGTCTTCACATATTATGTTATTTTTAACATATTTTTTCATGTTTCCTGTCCTCAACTAAAACTGCTTTTCAGATGTATTGAGCATATATAAATATACACCTTTATATTATAGACCAGCGGCTCTCAAATTGTGGGTCACGACCACTTTGGGGGCCACGACAACTTTGGGGGTCAAATGACCCTTTCAAAAGGGGTCGCCGAAGACCATCGGAAAACACATATCCGTCGAAGTTATGAAGTAGCAACGAAAATAATCTCTTGTTTAGGGGGGGGGGGGGGGTCACCACAACATGAGGAACTGTATTAAAGGGTCGCGGCATTATGAAGTTTGAGAACCACTGTTATAGACAGTCTTAAGCGTTGTTGTGGAATGTATTATCGCCTCTATAATCCCTCCTAAGGTAATGATTGACAGGGCTCGAAATAAAATTGTCTAGGGTACATTTATTGGTTCCTGAGTTCCAAGAAAGGAAGGAATTTCAATACAATCTGACAACTCGGATAGTTAATCGAATAGAGTGAATCCCCAGAAAATGACTGAATAAATATCTATTCTTCTAAACAAACCTGTGAATTCTCAACGTTCGATACGTTCATAATTGAACACGAATGAATCAAAGAGTAACACTATATCTACAAGTAATTCAGAGAGAAACTAATTTACTTAATCCAATAGCTGGGTTATACTAAATAAACATATTTATTGACACAGCCCCATCAGAAATACCCCATTCAATTAATCAACAATTCAATAAACATCAATTAACACTGAAGCAATCAAAATCAATCACAAACGTCACTCAGCTTTAAGTTTGTTCGGGTGGATTACCGCATTACTTGGCGAATATTCAGTTCGTGAATAAATCTGTACATGGTCAGCTGATTTTCTAAATATATTAGTGGCAACCTCAGTAGCCCCTGGCTTTCCTCAATTTGTTGTCTGTTTAGTTAAATTCTCAGTCTCAGTGCTCTTCGTTCAGCAGTGTTGGTGATCTAGAGTGGTTATAGGGAACCTGGAAAATACATCAATTGTCCTTGGGAAGAGGATTATGCTGTCAGTTCTGTGGCGGGTAGAATTGTTGCGGTGTTTGTGGTGTTAGCGGAGTAGTTCGGGAAAAGAGCAAGGTATTACATACACTGTCTTTCTCCATGAGCATAAATAACATCAGTAATTAACCTCCCTAACATTTTCTAATATTGTTGTATACAAACACAGTTCTTTGCACTATCATATGAAACTCGACATGATGTAGTGAAAAAAAAACCGCTCGAATGCGGATTGGACAGTCGGGAGTTCGAGTCCGGACAGACCCAGGTCGACTTCGCCTTTAATGGATACCAGGTATAGTCTTGGGAAGTAAAGGCAGCTGGTGTGATGTTTACCACATCAACGCACAGGTGCATAGTGGTCTATAAAACCCATGTCCAACCGCATATGCCCATACAACTGACGGCGTGACAAAGGTCCTTCCCTTTTACTTAATTTTTATGTTTCATAACAAAATAAATAAAAGCAATATAAGGTAGATACAAATGATGATACTGCATGGCACAGGATGATGGTGTATGGTGTAGGCGCATTATGCAAGGATACCAAATGAGTATTCTCAGAAAAGATGACAGGATGATAGAGGGTTCGCTAATCAATAGTCTTAACCTTGAATAGTAACATAACGAACCTCCTAATTTGTAAGAACTGACTGACGTACTGACATCACACAAGCGATAAACACCCGATGACACAATGTGCCACTAGGTGGGTGAGGATTACCGTGGAGAGGTCCCAGAAACCTCGTTCAGCCTTCAGGCCATATTTATGGCCAGGCTATATTGCGGCCCCTGGCAAAGCCAGAGTAGAGCTTCAAATAACGAAACATTTAATTCTAAAAAGGACGGGAAGTATATATGTAAGAACTTGTAAGTAGTTACTGTTGTCCAACGGACAAGTATGAAGGTTAATGAAGTCACGGAATATTTATATAAAGAATCAAAGAATGGTAGGATCCCGATAAAATATTTAGCCAGGTTTTTTTTTTTTTGGGGGGGGGGGGTCTCAGCTACTCCCTACCATTATAACTCTCACCTGAATTCACAATATTCTGATATTTTCTACTAAACCGATGTAAAGTCTGGGACGGCCGTTTGGTGTAGCAACGACTGGCTAAATGTAGTGTTTTATCCCCTAGTGTCAAGAGGCAAAAGAAGTGCTTGGGGCTTCTTAGCAAAAGTTAATGGTCGATGTGTGGTGCAGGAGAGCCTAGCATATGATACCACAACATCCAGCTTAAGAATGGAGGTGGAGGCGGTCACTGCAGCTTTCCACTGGCTAGAGAACACGACACACACACACACACACACACACATCGTGATTGCAACTGATTCAGAAAGCATGCTGAGGAAGATCAGAACAGGTATGCTTCGTGCAGAGTGGCATGCTTCGTTGCGGAGGACACGGGTGAGGAGTATTGTCTGGATTTTTTTTCACCGGGTCACGCCGGTGTGTTGGGAAATGAACACGCGGTCAGACTGGCTGGCTCTGCACAACTTAGTGGAATACTGATACAAGATAAGGCAGACGTGGTTAGTGCCTTGTGGGAGGGCATGCACAGTTCGGAGGAGCAGATGGATCACCACAGTCTGGTGAGATTGATGCAGCGGGGAATGACGAGAGGTTCTGGCAGATGCTCGATGTCGTGAAATGATAGCCATTACGCATCGGTCTGTAAGGCTGATAACCTGTCTTACCTGTAATCTGCACAAAATTCAAACTTGGACTCGCCCAGAAATATATAGTCCCTTATATCTATATATATAGGCCTGTATTGGACAACATTATTATGTCTGCCTTTTCTGGTTACTTTAACTAAACTCCACTTTTAAATGAATATCTCCTGGAGATTTATTTAGGGAGTTATTTGAGGTTTCTTGGAAACCGATTTACTCCTTGCCCCAGTATACAAGGAACTTCTTTTGTACCGACGCCTGAAGTGTCTAAGTGACGCTATTCTCCTTGCCAGCTTCTCAAGCGTCCAGATGTGTTACTCTGTGCCTGTATAAATTTCACTTTTCAAGGCAATCTGGAATGTCTCTGTTTTTACATATGCTTGGGTAAGTTAATTATAGTTTACGAGTACCTAGAATGATGTCTGTAAAGTAGTCACTGCTGTAGAGAAATCAGTATCGGCTGTGTTATCTCACTTAGTTCGACCGTTCTTGATCGCAAGAGTAGCGGATTCGAACGTAGATCTTCCACTGTACAGACTAAATAGCTTATGCCCTCAATAAACCACCCTTACTGATAAAATTTAATACCCTTACAATTGTGTACGTTTTAAACTAATTAAAGAATCTGTACATACGAAATGGGGACAGAATTGGGTCAGGGCTTTGTTAATCAAAGTATGTGTGTGCTTGACCCATATCAATGAGTGCTGGGGCGGTTGGGAAAGCTAGTGAATGCAGGTACTGACAGTAAATATTGGTGTCTGTGTGCAGAGTGAGGGGGAGAGGGAGAGTGATATATGTGTTAGACCACTTTATCTATCTCCACTGTATATCTGACTTGCCTTCTCTTGCACTAAACAGACAGATAAATATAGGAGACTTATGTCTTTTGGTCTGGAGAGGCAATCTGAGGAATGAAACAGGAGAGCAGGGAGGAGTTAGCAGATGGGGGTTGATGACTGATGCTTGCTCTGTCTTTCCTGTCAAGATGTTACCCTCTTGGTGATGACTAATGTTGAGTTATTTTCTTGACAGGATGTATCTTTTCTGAAGAGCTGGCAGAAGATTCACAGTCAAACCAACATCCACCAACCATCAAACCACCAGAAACAACTTGTTACCCACCAGCTAACACCTGTGAAGGTTCCTGACATCTCCAACATATGGGAGATGGTACCTCAAACAGCTACCAGTGCTAGAGCTTAATGTGGCTCAAAGACATTGTGTGTCCTTACTGGTGATAGAGACTTGCTAAATACCGGTACAGTTGCTGTGTCCTATATAGTGAAGTACTCTTACTACTTGATCCAGTGGAGCAGAATTCCCAGAGTCAAAGACAGTCGAATCATCCGGAGCTGAGGGAGGCATCATAGACAGAGAGAAGAGAAGATAAGTCTGATGCTTCACATGATGTTGTGTTCCTCACAGCTCCTTGTGTCCAGTGATGAGAAGATGTCATCTCCAAGACCTTCTGTCTGTGTAGTATCTTTGTGATTTGGACATGATATCCTGAGATCTGGCATTTGTCTCACTTTTATATATCTAATTTATATTGATTACATACATTCATTTTCATGGCTGACTTAGGTGTCTCTATTTCACCTTTTTAAGTGTTTAGCAGTTGTGTATGTATGTGTATCTTCATTATATGTGTTAACATGGTTATGATAATGAACTATCATAACCTGGGGGCTTTCTTTAGTAAGTAGTGGGGGTGTCCAGCCAAGTGTGCCTAGAAATATTATATATATATATACTGACATATTTTGTAGTGCCAATACTTGAGTTGCCCTACTTCAGAGATGATCGTATATTGGCCACGGGGAATCCCTTAGACCAATACGAGCCAAACGACTCAACATAATTATCTCTGAGTGCTGTTGGTTCTGAAGGAGGAATCCTTACATTAGGCACGCGACAGGAGTGATATGTGACACTCGAGACTCAGAAGAAATGCAAGACGGACGTTTAATCAGAATGCTACTGGCATCATTAACATCGGAACTCTTCGCTGGCTGCTAAAGATGGGGACTGAGCGCCTAAGGGAATGCCCCGAGTGCTGTGATGTCGGTTCTTGAATCAAATCAAATCAATCAAATCATTTTCTCCCCTAGTATTAACTAAGTAAAGCGTTATAACTTATATGCTTCTTAACGCCGTCGTACACTTACTGCTATTCCTTCTGTCTCTATATTTATTTAAAGTGCGCAAATGTTTTAATCAAAGATGCAGTAAACTCTTGCCGGACTGAAATATTCCGTTGGTTTGTCACATAGACCAGTCGACACTCACTGAACGATGTGTTTAACATCCTGCCAGCGGCCTTTACTTCCCATGACCCATTCAAGGCTGGGTCGACCTCGATGAAAAGGACATTTTGGAAGAAGAAAAAAAGTCCGTCTTCGTCTAAACCTAAGCACTTGATCTTCGGATCCGCACACACACACACACACACACACACACACATATATATATATATATATCTATATAGTAAAAGTAAAGGAACCTTTTCCACTATTGGGTATATAGGGCAAGACCTGTATTTTATAGACCAAACGGCACTTAGTGGGTGATGTGGTCAGCATCACGCTGGCCGCCTTTAATTCCCAGGACTGCACCTGGTACCCACACAAGGCTGGGTCGACCTGGGAGCCAAGGTCATTTTTGTTTTAGAAAAAAAATTGTCCAGCCCTCATCAGAAACCGAGTCCACGACCTTTCTATCTACAGGTGAGCGTCTAATCTCTAGACCATAGTGGCTCCCAAATATATATATTTATACATAATGGCATCCGTCAGTCTTGGGGGACTATGGAGATGTGCCGCTGGCTTTGGGAACAGCATCTGCTGTGACTGTAAAGTCCGAATGGCAGCCTTTGCCACACAGGATACACACAAAAGCAGATACTCCCTCGTTATGAGGCAGTTTTACTCTCCGGTGTCTCCTCTCCACAACTCGTTGTGTTCGGTTTCTTTCAAAATGTGACAGTCCGTCTTTCACTTTCTGTCTCCATAGTAGTCGATCTGCAGCTGATTTGTTCCATGTCTCTGTGCCTATGTTGGTATCTATTAGGTCACGTTTGCATACATCTTTATAGCGCAGCTTTGGCCTTCCTGTAGGTCTATTCCCAGTTACCAATTCACCATATAGGAGATCTTTTGGAATGCGTCCATCCTCCATGCGGGAGACATGTCCCAGCCAGCGCAGACGTCTTTGCTTCAGTATACAATACATTGATGGTATTTTTGCTCTTGTGAGCACACATTCGTTGGAGACAAGATCTCGCCATAATATACCAAGGATGCGTCTCAGACAGCGCATATGGAAGGTATTCAGTCTTTTTTCCTGTGGAGCATAGAGAGTCCAGGATTCACAGCCGTACAGCTCAGGACACAAGATTCATAAACCTTCATTTTTGTATTATCAGTTAGCTTTTTGTTTGACCAGACTCTCTTTATGAGATTTGCAAACATAGCAGAGGCCTTTCCTATACGTTTGTTTAGTTCTGCATCCAGAGAATGATTGCCTGAGATACGTGAGCCTAGGTCAAACTCATTTACAGCCAGCAGCTGATGGTCATACACACTAATATTTGGTGGATTTCCAACATTCAATCCAATCACTTGTGTTTTGTTCAGACTGATGGTAAGCCCAAATTCTTTGCAAGCATTTGCAAAGCGATTCATCAGGATCTGCAGATCATCCTCTGAATGTGCCACAATGGCTGCATCATCCGCAAACAGAAAATCCCTGAGGCATCTCGTGTGCACCTTCGTCCTTGCACGTAGCCTGGACAGATTAAAAAGATTGCCATCTGACCTCAAACGGAGGTGTATATATATATATATACATAAATTCCGTACCATGTAGCGGTGTTATGTGTCACATACGGCTCGCAGTCTACTCATCCATTTTGTGCGACCAGTTCAATATCTTGGATAGAATCTTATTTGTTTTTCACTATCTCCGGCTCTATACTCCGGTAGAAAGTTCTAACTCTAGTGGAAAGTTCTAACTCTGGTGGAAAGTTCTAACTCTGGTGGAAAGTTCTAACTCCGGTTAAAAGTTTTAACTGCGGTGGAAAGTTCTAAGTCTGGTGGAAAGTTCTAACTCCGGTGGAAAGTTCTAGTTCTTCCTCAATTTCCAGACTATAGTCTTTGGGTGCTGTCCCTTCTAGCCCCTTTGGCCCCTCTCATCAACGTTCGCTTTATGGTTTCTCTTATAAGTCCTTGTTTCCTATGTCTCTCTGTTTCCCATCTCAGTGCCTGTTGATAGTGATTCTCTGCTCGTTTTGTTGTTGTTCATGTTGTGTCCAATAAATCGTTATCTTCTGTGTCATGTAAATGTTGATATCATTGGCTGCCCATGCATTTATCCTATTTCTTCTTCTTCTTCGTCTTCTTCTTCTTCTTCTTCCTCTTCTTTTACCTCCTCCTCTTCTTCTCTTCCACCTTGTACTCAGGAAAGTGTCGGGGGGGGGGGGGGGGGGGGATGTAACATTCGTTGATGAGCAATGTCAAGAGCACTATTAAAGTTGATGTTCATTTCTGTAAGGCTGTTCTCAATGAAGTCACTTCATATCTTCCGACGTCTTCCACTCGCTCTGTACCCGTTGTAACGTTTTAGTGTGGTTCGCTGCGGCAGGGTTCCCCAGGGCATTCTTGTTACGTGTCCAGGCCACTTCATTTGTTGTTCTTTGATGACTTGTAAGACTGGCTTTATTCCTAATTCTTCACCCCTTTTGAATTCATCCCCTTTTATGTGTATCATTTTCGTCTCTTCGTCAGTTTCCTGAGGCACTTGCTATTTGTTTTATCTTCACACTTATTCTCATTCTCCGTCTCATCTCTTCTATTATATAAATATGCATTTTAATTATTATTCGTGTTTTTCACTCCCTAAATTCTCATAAAACCCAACATTAATGAGAGATTTAGCCAATAGCAAGCACATTACATATTTTAGTTTTTACTCTTTTTAACCTTTTCAGAATGTTTTTTTTTTTTTTCAGTTTAGTAGCAGATCATTTATTTCCAAATCCATTTTATACCGAACTAGATAAAAACACATGAGTTCAGCATTTGATCTTCCTAATGTTTACAGTGCAAAACAATAATGATGAAGTGGTTTAAAATATATTAGTAAATAAATGAGATTATGCACACACAGAAAGTGAACATGAAGCGAGATCAAATGCACCGTTACAACATTCTGTTTTTAGTGAATTAGTCAAATCCGTGCTGTGCTTTGAATGTGGTCAAAGTTTTTATATGTTCCAGGCATAAGCTGTTTTTGAGCCAGCTTTCTTTGATGTTCGTTTCTTTTAGACTCGCTATATATTTTGTTGGCCAACATTATTATCAAACCATTAGTGTATTATTCAAGTTCAACAGATTTGGTTGTTTTCGCTACTGATTGCGAAATTGTCAGTGACTCACGTCTGTTAGAGTATGTGCATATATGTAAATGAGAGTATATAATGGCGTGTACAGACATGAGTGTATATATGGGTAATAGGTTTGTATGGGTGGTGTGTGTATGTATGTTTTGTGAGCGCGTCTGTGAATATATGACTGTTTTTATGTATGTATGTATGTGTGTGTGTGTATATATATATATATATATATATATATATACGTGTGTGTGTGTGTGTGTTTATAAAAATTATATCATTGGGAGTGTGTGTACGGGTAATTGTGAATGCATAAGTGTCTACATGTGTGTGTGTGTGTGTGTGAGTACGCATGCATGTGTTTGTAATTATAAGTGCGCATGAATCTAATTGTGCGCATTTATGAATGAGTGAATTTGTGAGCATGTATTTGTATTTATGAATATGAGAGCATTGTTTGTATGATAATGTGTCTGTATATATGTAACTATATGGTGTGGGTGTGTGCGTATAATCTATGTATGTGTGTATGGTGTGTGTATGTGTGCCTGCGTGTATGTACATATGTAGGGCAAAATTACGCTTGGTAATACCGTGTGTAAAGTAAAGGAGCTTATTCCACGCCTTCGGGCGTATCGGGCATATAGGGCTAGTCCTATTTTTTATAGACCAATCGGCCCGGCTCGCTAGCTCAGTTGATTAAACCTGATTACGCAGCGACTGGTTGACGAACATCTGGTGGTCCGGGTTCACACCCGGGTAGACAGAAAAGCCACATTTCTCCCAGATTTGCGGTATCTATCATGGAATCAAGTCCGAAGGGTTGCGATATCCATAGTACCGAGGCAAAGGGTTAACAACTCGTGGTTTCTGGATATTCACACACACAAAAGACTTGTCCGTACTGGGTGGGTGATGTGGTCAAAATCACACCGGCCGCCTTTACTTCTCACGATTTTAACAGGTACTCGTTTAAGACTGGATTAACATGGGATTCACTAACAGGTAACCAAAGAAGAAAAATAAACCGACCGACTTTTTATCCCACCAGGCGATCCCACTGAGCGATAAACACCCGGTGACATAAAGTGCCACCATTTGAATGAGGGTCATCCATGGAAAGGTCCATGAAACCCCGTTCAACCGTTAGGTTATTTTAGGGCCCCCGGCAACAACCAGTGTGGGGCTTCAAATTTACGAAAAGTACGTACAACATATAAGGTTAGTTGCGTATTCTTTACAGGACGTTGCAGAACCAACCCCAACAGCCCCCGGCTGTTTGTGTGGTTGTTCTATGCAAATTTACGTCCAGTAGTTTGCCATTACTTTCTGGACGGTCGGCTTTCTTGATTCCACTGTCGAAACCAACGCAAGTGCACATGGCTTGCAGTTGGGATCGAACCCGGCATATCGGCATTACGAAGCTTTCGCATCGACTTAGCCACAGGGCCGGCACGTACCACATAGGGACGGAATAATAGTAAACCAACACAGGAACTAGTGGTATCGGTGGCCACACGCTTAGGGATATACAGACGATGCGATCCCATCACATGGACTTGTCTGATGTGAGTGAGGATAATCTTTCTTAACTAACTAGCCTGGGAGCCAAGATCATTTTTGAAAAGGCTCCCAGTACCATATGTTGAGAAACTAATGAACATACAGTCACTTTCTTGATACTGCAAGTGTTCTGAGTTATAAACTGAGAACCGTCATTACAGCATTCAACCGTCATATGTAGACCGTCAGAAAGCATAACGTTCCAATTCGGATGGTACCTGTGCCCCCAAAGTGTTCTTTCGCCATCATAGGATCCTTACAACATATAGCTGTTTATGCATTACTTCACCACTAAGTGGCGCAGAACCAGTCAGTCTATCTGCCTGTTTGTTTCCTAACACCAACATCTCCAAAGGACACTGACACCCAGGATCTCTAAAGCTATGCTTGCCACTCTGCATAGAGCATATTTGTCTGCGCCTTTCTCAACATGTTCTATGAGTCAGTTACAATTAGACGTGTGTACAGCCGGTTTTGAAGACAGCAGAAGGCTGCAGTGACTCCTCCACCTCCATTCTCAATCTAGATGTTGTCCTATTATATCCCAGACTTTGTTGCACACAGCGCGATATGGAAATAACTAGTACATAAATTAATTTTACTTTTGTGTGTGTTTTTTATTCTTAATGCAGACTTTACGCAATTGGAGGTCGCGATGGAGGCTCATGTCTCAACACGGTAGAGTGTTTTGATCCACATACTAACAAGTGGACCATGTGTACTCGCATGTCTAAAAGAAGGGGAGGTGTGGGTACATCCAATTGTAATGGGTTTCTCTATGCTGTTGGAGGGTACGAAGCGCCAGCCACAAACCCAGCCAGCAGCAGATTTGAATGTTCCGAAAGGTGAGTGTGTGTTCTTAATTAATTGTTTAACTAGCATAGGTTTAAAAACCATGGGGCTGTCAAGTTGAATACCCGTTTCGAATCCTCGGAAAGGTTTGGGTTTTTTTTCCTTCTGTTGAGGGCATAAGTGTTGTACACTTAATTGTGTACACTTTGTTGTACTCTTTGTTGAAGATTTTCAAGAACCAAGTATTTAGGCCTAGGGTGCCTATTCTAGTATTCCGCTGGATATCTCCTTGATGGATGTGCTACAGTGAAGTCCTGCATACTATAACCGGCCCATTTGGCCCAGCATCATGTAATACAGTTGCTATCTTTACAAGTCAACAATAACGCTTGTGACAGGCCACATAAACTTTAATGGCATTAAAGTTACACGTCACAAGATGATGATGATTATTCAATAAAACGTACGATAATAACTCTCTATTATCTACTCTGAGAATATAAAAGAATTACACTTTTTTCTCAATGGACTCCTACCATTATAATAAATAAATAGACATTCAACTGTCTCCCGTAGGTACGGTTAATCAAAACCTCACAAAGAGGGAAGGTCCTGTTTGGACAAGGAAAATATCTTGACTGCCGAATCCTTTGTGTTCTGCAGGAGCCTTTGTGTTAATCGCCCAGCATTCAATTAGCTGGTATCCCAGGTAACGACCCGACCCGTGGCCGCTGTGTGAACTTTTCACCTGTCCTGTGACCACTAGAAGAAACTAGAAGAAACTTTAACTCTTTGGACAATAAGATTACAACAATAAGTAACACTCCAACCTGCATAGTCCGTGGCAGCACTAGCTATGGTTAGTTGCGTATCCTTTACAGGACGTTGCAGAACCAACCCCAGCAGACCCTGGCTGTTGTGGGGTTTTACTAGGCAAATTTACGTCCAGTAGATTAGAACTAGCTATACTACACTAAATAATCTGACCCATTGATTCCTCTTCCATCCCCCTCCCCGCCGACACCGCACAAGTAGTAAATAAATGCAGTAATTTTGAGGAAAGAAGACACAAACAATAGATTGCACAATTTACTGTACGACATATTTCGTAGTATCTCCTCAGGTGCATACTCCAGTAACAGTTACAGAAATGAAGCAAATAATTGAATCCTTTATAATAAGTACAGATTCAACAACAATTAACACAACTGTGTTTTACTCGATAAGATACAGTGAAATATGTCAGGCAACAAATTGTGCAATCTATTGTTTTTTCCTGTAAAATTTACAACTCTCTCTCTCTCTCTCTCTCTCTCTCTCTCTCTCTCCCACTCTCTCTCTCTCTCTCTCTCTCTCTCTCTCTCACTGTCACACACACACACTCTCTCTGTGGCTGTCTCCCTTTTTCCTGTAAAATTTAAAACTCTCTCTCTCTCTCTCTTTCTTTCTCTCTCTCTCTCACTGTCACACACACTGTCACTCTCTGTGGCTGTCTCCCTTCCCCACTCTCTCTCTCTCGCTATATCTCTCTTTTCATCTCTTTCGCTCTAGCTCTCTCTCTCTCTCTCTCTCTCTCTCTTTAACTGTGTCTTTCTTCATCTCCCTCGCCGTGTCTCTCTCCCTTTCCCTCTCGTTATATATTTCTCTCTCTCTCTCTCTCTCTCTCTCTCTCTCTCTCTCTCTCTCTCGCTATATCTCCCCCCTTCCCCCTCTCGCTATATCTCACTCATACATACACACACAATTTTTATCCATCTATTTGTCTGTCTGCCTGTCGACCTGGCATGCCGCAGTCTGCCACCGTTAATTTTTTTTACACCTGTACACATATGTATGTGTTTATAAACAGCATTTTTTCCCTTTAATACAAAGATGCTGCACTCACCACCATAAACAATTGTGTATCAACAGATGTGGCAGAATTAAACAATATAGAGTGAATTATTCACCATGGGGTTTGTCTGAAAAAGTCGCCGCAGGCATTCAAGTAAGGATACCATTGACTACGTGTGGCGTGCGGAGCTGCATTGTAACGTGCGGAGCTTGATTGATTGTGACGAGCGTAAAAGTGACTAGGGGGTGTCGCAATGTAACAAAAGGCATCAACACTTAACATGCCACTGGCCAAGAGTAACACAACATGATGAATGCTGAAGCTGCCAAACGTAGCGGAACGAGAACTCTCTTTAAAAGTTCCATTTGTGTATTGACAATATCGATAATCAACACAATGAGAAATATGCAAGTAATAATTCAACTCGTTCAACCAAAGCTCGCTCTTACATCCATGTATTGATATGTCCTCACGATAGGTCGCAGTCCGACCTTGAGATCCAGACAATCATCTTTGTGTTTAGTTCAGCCGTCTGAATTAAATAATGAAGATATACCGGCTTACTGCCGAAATGTAACGTTCACCAGCTTCCTGCTGAGGTCTGTCTTGGAGTCCCGGGGTAAAACGTCCTCAAGGATCCAACTTTATATAACGTTTGCTTCCGTGGGATCCCGGGGTAAAGCGTCCTCAAGGATCCACACGTCCATCTCCTTCGGACTATAAACATCAACTGCCTTTGACAACAATACCTTCACAACGTTACGTATTGTTTTGACGGCTTATTTGCTCACTCCGTACTGGTGCGTTCTGGTGCACATTTGCACGCGACACTACGGCATGACCATGTTTAAGGCTCGCTTCTTCTTCTTCTTCTGCGTTCGACATCAGTCATGCTACACATTGAGTCCCGTCTGGGTCAAAAATAGGATTGTGCGTTTAAGGTCGCCACCGGTCCCCCATAGCTTCTCTCGCAATGTGGATCCCCTGGGCCAGATCCAGTCTTTGCTGGGAGAGGTAAGGGCAGTACTGTAGTATGTGCTCAGGGGTCTGTCTTTCTGCTCCACAATCACAGGCAGCAGATTCTTTTATGCCTGTCCTGTACAGGTGTGCTCGAAGACCACAGTGTCCAGTCCGAAGTCTAAAAATTGATGTTTGTTCTTTGGTGTTGAGTTTGTTTATGCTGTCACTCTCTGGTCTGTAATCTCTATTCTGCTTTCTTCACTCCCGCTTGAAAGACTGCTTTAGTGCTGTTTTGGTTTCCTTGTAGCTGTTTGGTGGATGAGGTTGTGGAAGATTACTCCCAGCTTTTGCCAACTTATCTGCTCTCTCATTTCCTTGAATACCACAGTGGGCTGGTATCACGGCAAGACCAGTTCTGCTTCCTTGGAGAGTAAGCCAATGTTGGTCCTTAGATCTGCAATTAGTTTGTCTTGTTTTTTGCTTGATAGTGCTTGGAGAAAAGACAATGAGTCAATAAGTATAACAATTTTGTGCTCTCTGTGTTCTTGAGTGATGAGATGTTGGACTGCAGAAAGGAGGGCAGTTGCCTCAGCTCTGAAGTTAGTGCAGATGTCACCTGCTTGTAGAGAGAGAGAGAGTTTCTGCTCTACTGCTAGGGGGTTTTATGTATATTCCACAACTCCCCTTTCTGACTGCATCTATAGCAGAGCCGTCGGTAAAAACCTGAGTCCAAGTGGTGTTTGGATACTTCTCATCAAGCATAGCAAGAGCCATGGTTCTCTGTTGTATCTCCGTCTGGGCATCTTTTGAAGTGATCCCTGGTACCTTTAGAACTACATTTGCCTTCTCTGGCTTGCTTGTCCATGGTTCTGGCTAAGGGTCGCAATTATGCTCAGTGCTACACAAACGGGTTTTAAAAAATTATATATGCACCAGTACATATTCACACATACATGTAGACACGTGTGTGTGTATATATATATATATGTATATATATATATATATATATATATATATATATATATATATATATATATATATATATATTAGGGCTGTACCGAATAGTGATTTTCACTATTCGGCCGAATACGAACAGGGGGACCAAATATTCGGCCGAATACGAATACGAATAGTGTATCATCATCATCAGGTGCCTTGCCGACTGGCGTGGGTGATCATGCCTCTCCACAATCTGCTATCTCCTGCAGCATGTATCAGTTCGTGTGCTGACACACCTCCATGCCATGCAACAAGACTGTCAAGAATCTTCTCTTGTTGTCTTTCTCTAGCCCTCCTTCCACAGATCTTTCCAGTGGTCACCAAAAGTTCAATTTTCCCTCTTCTCATAACATGGCTGAAAAATGACGACTGTTTCCTTCTGATGTTTGTGATGAGTTGTCTTCGGGCTCCCGCCTCTTTCAAAACCATCGTTCGCTCGGCCGTTCGTTCGATGTAATTTAAACGCACCTCCATATTCTCGTTAGCAATATCTTTAAATTTGATTTGGGCGAAGACACCCTGAAAGAACGAAAATTGCATGATCTCATTCTCTCTCTCCCTCTCTCTCTCTCTCTCTCTCTCTCTCTCTCTCTCTCTCTCTCACACACACACACACACACACACACAGTACACACTCACACACTGCGGTTGGCATTTAATGCAGTTTGTACTACGCAACCAGGTCGCAGTTTCCCTCGCTACGACAGACTTAGGCAACAGCAACTATTGTGTTAATGAGAGAGTTATTTCAGTCCATCACAGTGTATGCAGAAACGGAAGTAATGTTAGCACTATTCTTATTCGGCCCGACCG
Organism: Candidula unifasciata; assembly: GCA_905116865.2. Taxonomy (NCBI): domain Eukaryota; kingdom Metazoa; phylum Mollusca; class Gastropoda; order Stylommatophora; family Geomitridae; genus Candidula; species Candidula unifasciata. The sequence goes on along the minus strand of CAJHNH020001916.1, from coordinate 14,290 downwards.
CAACTATTCGGCCGAATACCGAATAGTTATTAGGTCCACTATTCGGCCCCGAAGCGAATACGAAGCGAATATTCGGTACAGCCCTAATATATATATATATATATATATATATATATATATATATATATATATATATATATATATATATATATATATACCCGAAGCGAATACGTAGCGAATATTCGGTACAGCCCTAATATATAGTTGCGGTCGGACCGAATACGAATAGTGGTTACACCCGTTTCTGCATACACTGTGATGGACTGAAGTAACTCTCTATTTAAAACAATAGTCGCTGATGATTAAGTTTGCCGTAGCTGGAAAACTGCGACCCGGTTGTGTGGTACCTAGGCTCTCAAGGTCTTTGCCTGCTGAGGCATTACAGCAGAGGTTCTCAAACTGGGTGCGTATGCTAGGGGTGCAGCAGTGAAAATCAAGAACAGTCAGCTATAAATTATGACATTATTAAATAAGGCATGAAGATACTTAAATTTAAATTGTCTTTCCTCACCACTGTCAAAAAGTTTTTCCCCTGTTTCGCTCTCAAAGTTTATCATACTGCATAAAATGCCAACCGCAGCATTCTAAAAATTGTTTTTGTATTTATCTCGAGGTGCGACCGATCCTTCATCTGTGTTCGTGAAGGTGCAGCGGATAAGTAAGGTTGTGATTACATTTTGGCTGAAATTTAAAAGTGGAAAATGTGGTCTGTACAATAGTAACTGTTAGCCTCGTCAAGTAAGAATTTATAATTAAAGGCAATGCGTTCTTTTTTGTTGTTGTTGTCGCTTGTGTGTGTGTGTGTGTGTGTGTGTGTGTGTGTGTGTGAGTGTGTCTCTGTGAGAGACAGAGAGAGAGAGAGCGAGAGGGGGGGGGGGAGAAAGAGAGAATGCATGCATTTTTCGTTCTTTCAGGGTGTCTTCCCCCAAATCAAATTTGAAGATATTGCTAACGAGAATATGAAGGTGCGTTTAAATTACATCGAACGAACGGCAGAGCGAACGATGGTTTTGAAAGAGGCGGGAGCCCGAAGACAACTAATCACGGACATCAGAGGAGACAGTCGTCATTTTTTGGGCCATGTTATGAGAAGAGGGAAAATAGAACATGTGGTGACCACTAGAAAGATCTGTGGAAGGAGGGACAGAGGGAGACAACGGGAGAAGATTCTTGACAGTCTTGTCGCATGGCATGGAGGTGAGTCAGCACACGGACTGATACATGCTGCAGGAGATAGCAGATTGTGGAGAGGCATAAAGCCCACGCCAGTTTGCAAGGCACCTGATTGTGTTGATACACTATTCGTATTCGTATTTGGCCGAATAGTTCGTCCTACTATTCGTATTCGGCCGAATAGTGAAAATCACTATTCGGTACAGCCCTAATATATACACCACACACACACAAACACACATCTCTCTCTCTCAGCATAAGGTTGCAGTGTAACCAGTTATATATGAATATGTATGGGATACTGTAGTCGGCTCTGTGGCTAATTCGATGCAAACGCTCCGGGATGCCGGGCTCGATCCCAACTTCGGGCCATGCGCCTTGCGTTGGTTTCGACAGTGGTATCAAGAAAGCCGACCGTCCAGGGCAATGGCAAACTACTGGACGTAAATTTGCCTTGAAAAACCACACAACAGCTAGGCGCTCTTGGGGTTGGTTCTGCAACGTCCTGTAAAGGATACGCAACTAACCTAAATGGGATACTGTACAAATATGTGGATGGCGGAGGTCAGTGTTTCAATAAAGCAACAAATATGCATGAAAAACAATCATACTTTAAAATGCATTAATAACGTTTATCCGCTGTTTCTTTCTTTTTTTTTTTTTTTTTTTTAAATAGGTATGACCCCAAAACTGACCAATGGACAATCATTGCTTCTCTAAGCAGCCCCAGAGACTCGGTGGGATTGTGTCCCCTTGGAGACAAACTATATGCCATTGGAGGTTATGATGGTGTTCAATACCTTAATGATGTTGAATGTTACGATCCGATCAATAACGACTGGGTCAAGGTGAGTATCTGTTGCCGTCAGTAGACTTATTTTTATAAAGTGATGGCGTAAATAAGGATGATTGCAATCGAGCTGATTGCAAGAGCTGGTAAATATAACAGAAAATGTGATTAGAAATCTCAAAGGTGGAAATATGGAAAAGACGCACACAAACAGAACCGAACGTTTCGACCAGTCTTTTTTAGCGGAGTACTAATACAGCATAAACTGTGACTGGAAAACTTAACGGAAAAGACAGTAAAGGTAATAAAAAACCTTTTGTATTTAGTGCTCCGTTGATGAAGTTTTTGGTTGAAAAGTGTGGTAGCGTTTGTGTGCGTCTTTTCCATCCAGTCACATTTGTGTTATATCGTTTTTTTTTTTTTTTTAATAAATGTTTTATGTTTCTTTATATGACGTATATGTCAACTTCCTTTCTTGTTTTCCTCATGACTTATCGTTTTTTCTTTCTTTTCCAATGACCAATGCTACTGTTTACTCAAAGGGAGACTGCATATCAATTGCAGAATAATTCAAGAAACTATCCACAAATACAAGCTCTGAAAAGTTAGAGAAGCTATTATTTCAAGGAAGAACATATTATGATGTCCTGGTCTCTATTAATTTTAGGCTATGTCGACTTGGAAGCCCAGGTCAGTTTTGTTTAATATCTTGCTTCAGACGGGATTTCTTCTTCTTCTATGAGCTCAGGCAGAAAATTCTGGTTGATTTTCCACCTCTAGACTTAAAGTCACCACTCACAGAGATGCATTCCGATTTAGAAGGAAGCCGCCAGTTAGTCAACTCTTGCAACATGCTTGAGTTGAGTTAAGAATTGACATCACAGCACTCGGGACATTCCCATGCGTGCTCCATCCTCATCTGCAGCAGCCAGCGCAGAGTTCTAGTACTGATGGTACCTGTCACAATCTGGTTATATATCCGTCTTGCCTTTCCTCTGAGTGTAGTGAGCCGGCCAAACCTTCTGGTTACACCCAGGTGCCTCATGCAACATGCTTGTGTGGAGCTAGCAGATCTGTTCTTGTTTGTCCTACAATGGGACCCCGGAACCCACATGAGGACAATAGGTATTTGAATAAATGGTTACCATTAAAGCAGGAACATGTGCTAGCCGTTGTATCAATGCAATTTGCCAAAAACTAACTACACAATGCTATACTTTCAGGTTTATAGTATTCGTCCTATTTCTTTTCTCTTTTTCCCCTTCTCCTTGTATTTTTGCCCGTTTTAACCTCCTGAAATTCAGTGGATGGTATGACTGATATCAAGCCAGTCATGTTTACTTCCCAAAGTATTTAACGATACCCATTTTTAAGAAAATAAACTTGGAAATTGCAGTTGTTTAAAAAAATGTTTCCCTCATAATTAACAGACATTAATGGCACATTTCCGTGCTGTATTTAGCCATAAGCCAACTAAGCTACCGATTATGGCTTCACAGTTTGCACAAGCTAAAAACAAATTCCTTTTTTTTTTTTTTTTACAAATGCAGTTTTATTTTAATATTGTTTTTTAATGAAATTTTCTTTTAATATACGTTAAAAATATTCCGCACTTAGCATCAAGTTTTTAAAAATTATTTTACCTCTTTTCGTTCGCTTGAAATCGATTATCTATATCTGCAATGTTGTCTATAGTATGAACTTTATTGTCTATTGTAATTCAACCCGTAAAGTTTGGCTTGCACCGGTGTTTGTCTTGGCCAACATTTTTTTTTTTTGGCCTTGATATGTTGTATTTGGGACAGTCTTGGAGGACGTGGTCTGATGTCTCAGGTGCTAATGTATACATGGCTATAGAAACTGACTTATTATGCAGCATATTTGTTGATCACAATGTCAGTTTTTCTGAATTTGGAAAACTGAGAAAAAATAATTTAAGTTGTAACGTAGAACCTTTTAGAGCATTATAAAAGGTACACTTATTTTAATTTTATTTTTAGATTAGCTGTTGTATTTCAAAGTGGTTGGGGCCTTAGTGCTTTATATGGCTTAGGGCCTCATGAAGTTTAAATCCAGTCCTGGCATACATACTCAGATATATCATTGAAATTTGCACAACAATAAATGTTAAGTTGAAAGAAAAATACATTTAATTTTAAAATATAATGCTCTATTTATGATTTTGTTGTCTTTGTATTGTCTACCTTCAGGTGGCGCCACTGTGCACAGGAAGGGCAGGAGCATGTGTGGTTCATGTACCAAACAGCTGACTAAGAAGGTCTTATAGTGTCGTTTACAGAAAAGCTAACCATGCCTTGCTCAAGAAATGCCCTTCGGAACTCTCCACACTGAAGAAGCCTCAGCAGAAACAGAAGACAGTATGGAAATAAAAAAAAAACAGAAGAAAAGAGAAATAAAAAACGAAACAAAGCTAGACATGAAAATAGAACAACAAAAGTGTGAAATAATCATTGCTAACATGGTTTCGCTAGAATTACGATCTTCTGAAATCAGGTTGTGTTCAGAGATTCCAAAGCTGGGCTTGAATATTAGTGCTTTCTATCAAATTCAGAAGCACCAGAAAGTATAATCTTCTATGAATATTTATAAATTTATCATATCTTTTTTCTTCTTCAGGAAAATGCTCTCCAGACAATAATAATATTTTTGTGCCTCCACATTGTTCACTTGCTCTCAAAGAGCCTTGGCTGCTTCTAGCTTGTCATAGATAAATTCTCCATCGATTGGTGTATAACCAGCCAGTCTTTCTGCCTGTACATTTCCCATCACTCTTGCATGACTATAGAACATTTCCAAAGAATGCTAACTACTTATGACCGCTGAAAAGGAATGCTGCTACTGTGCTTGGAGCATGCATGTCTTCGAATGTGATGACATAAAATATTTGCTACTTAGAACAACACATGTGATTAACAAGCATAGGAACAAAGAAAGATCCTGGAAAGTAAAGGTAGCCAGTATAACTGGTCTGTAAAAGTGTTTCCCAAAGTGGGCACTACCTTGACCGAGGAGAGGGGGGGTAAGGCACTGGGACGGTCCAAGGAGGCGGTAGTGGCAGCGGCCTCAGTCAAATTTGGGGAGTGCTGGGACACTCCATGGAATGGTAGAAACCTCAAATGCAGATGGAAAGCACTGAATGAGAATAAGACAGCAGGAGAGAGGAATAGTGACAGAGCGTGAGAGAGAGAGCATTTTGATAAACTGTTTTTACCTTTCTCAAGGTAGTGTAACATATTAAAACCCCAGTGATTGCTTAATTTTCAAAAGAAACAAGAAAATTATGCTATAACCAATAGGATTCATCCTTACCATTGAAGAAAATGTCATTCATTAATTTTGTTTAAATATTCCCATACTTTGAGTCTGAGTGGAAGAATGGTCTGAACTGAAACTTTTACAAGCGACAGTTACACACATGTATTTTTGAATAACAGACTTTCTGTACCAGCGATCTGACAGAATTTAAATAGTTAACCACTTAAACTATACTGATTGTTCAGCTTTTCAATCGGTAAAACATTTAGGCAGTTTCTAAGAACATGATGGAAGAGCCAAGCCTCGTTGTGGTTTACGTAACTAACATTATTACTAGATGTCACCAGTAAATCTCCAAAAGACCGAGAGCTATACAGAACCAATGCTCATCAACGACTTTGCTGTTTAGACGGCCACTGAAAACACCTCAACTTCCTGTCCACTTTAAAAATCATTGCAGAAAGTAGAGACAGAGCAAAGAATTGGTGTCTGAAACTTTCATTGATCCTTGCGTCTTTCCAGATGATAGTGCTATACTGTGTTATAGAGAGGCATATGAATCACAGCCAGTTAGGCTACAAATCACAAAGCCCAGACAGTATTGTAGAGGCAAGGTGTTGCACATGCAGCATAGTCCCTTGCTCAGCCTGCCTTGTTTACCCAAAAAGAAAGGTGACACCAATACATTTGTAAAAAATCATGCTGCACAAGCTAGCTGATTAGATAAGCAGTGTTCTGTAGGTGCTTCCCTTAAAGACCAACTGCCAGCTAGGGCTATGGGCCGATCTGCTCTGCCATAACTATTTTCAGACTGCATTTCCTCCTAGCATAGCTAAAGTTAGAGTGGCATGACTCGCTGCGCAGATCACGGGTGAGGAGTATTGTCTAGATTTTTTCACCGTGATACGACGGTGTGTTGGGAAATGAACAGACTGGCTGCAGACTGGCTGTCTCTGCACATCTTTGTGGAATACTGATGCATGATGAGGCAGACGTGGTTAGTGCCTTGTGGGGGAGCGTGTACAGTTCGGAGGGGCAGATAGATCAAAACGATCTGGTAAGATTAATGTAGGAGGGAGTGACGAGAGGGACATACTGGGGAGCCAGTACAAAAAAATATGAATGCTAGTTTACATTATTTAAACAGCATTAAAAGATTATGGTTAAGCACCAGCAAGGAGAACAAAATTAGAATGTTGAAAGCATGCATCTTCCCTGTGGCAACATACAGATGTGGGTCGTAGACTATCTCCCAGTCCTTAAGAAAGAGAATAGGGACTATTGAGCTGAAATGCTATAGAAAGATTCTCAGAATATCTTGGATAGAGAAGAGGAGAAATATTGACATCTTGAAAGATCTGAACATCAAGGAAGATTGGCTAATAAACAGCATCATGTCTCGGAAGCTGAAATATTTTGGTCATATCAAGCGCCACGACAGATTGAAAAAAAATAATAGCAGAAGGCATAGTACCATGAAGGAGGGGCAGGGACCGACCAACACGAAGATGGGCACAGGATATAAGTGATTCCTTGAGTATGAAAGTACATGAGGCCGGAGAGCTGGCGAGCGACTGAGTTTCTTTCAGCAGACCGTGATGAGAGCGACGTTCTGCAAAAGACCTGCTACATGATGATGATGAGTTTACATTACGCTGTTGTAGAGTTATTTCATTAGTCCATTCAAATTTGTTTGTACAAAATCTGTTTCTCTATTATTATATTTAGTGCTGCACAAGGTTCACCTATGTTCAGTATGTTATCGAAGCACTCTGCAATAGAATGAATATGCCCTTTTGATGATTTTTTATTGTTTTCTGTAATGTGTGTAACTTTTATGTTTAAATCTCCAATTACTGACTCTTTAACTGTGATTTTCTTGATTGTGAAGGTATATTTACCTGTACTGAATGTCAGAAACATAACAGTATTGTACACGATTCACTGTATTGCAAGAAATATGAGCTTCACCATACCCCACTCTATGGATATATGAACTGCTTAAATAAGTCTATGGTAATGGAAAACATGCTGGTGTAGATCATAGCTCTAGAGAACAACAGGGATGGATTAAACTAAAGACAAGAACAAAGGTTTGCATGTGCAGTGTCAAGTCTTTTTGTCTTAACCAATGTGTGGTGTGTTATTAGCTATTATCCATGTTATCCCCGCAACACAACATGTTATCTTTCTCATGTGTGGTCTATGTGTGCTAAAGAAATATGGCTAAATATTTTACACTGCAGCATAATGTGTGTTGCATCTTTGAAAGTAACACACTATTACTTTGAGGCTGTGGTTATATGCTTATTGTTTCAGATTGGGTTTCTGCTAGAAACTCATCTGGGGCAGTGGGAATTAATATATGTAATAACAGACTGTATCTCGGATCACTCTGTAAGTATTCTCAGGAAGAAAACAAACAACAATACAGTCATATACCATTTTTATTTAGAACATCAGAATTTAAAAAAAGTTCAAACTACATTATACATAACAGTGTACACTTCTATAATCTGTTACATATAATACATAACCTATGTCGGCATCTGTGGCCTAGGCATTGTGAACGTGCTTCGTAATGCCGGGGTGCTGGGTTTGATCCCAGCTGCGGATGGTTTGTCTTGTATTGGTTTCGACAGTGGTACCAAGAGCTGACCGTTCAGTAAGCCATGGCAAACTACTGAATGTACAATTTGTTTTAAAAATCACAACATACAAAAATGCTGGGGTTGGTTCTGCAACGTCCTGTAAAGGATAGGCAACTAACTAACTGTAAAGATATAGCATTGTAAATGCAAATGATGTAATTGTTAACCAGTAGTTATTAGCAAAAGAAAATTAACTCTTTTTGTCCCCAGCAATTGTTACTTTTCTATTCTATGATAGTGTATTTGAAAGTATAAACTGCCTTGCTCTGAAATATTTCAACACATAATGTGTACATTCACACAAAACTTTGTGTAATGGGACTACATAAAATAAAAAGATAGGTAGATATTATGTAACATAAGGGAGCTGTAGGGACCCATCTTTGAGGTTCTGAAATGACCAATCAAAGGAGACATGCATCTAAAATTAACACGTTCTTCCTCTTTTCCTTCAGCGTTCCTTGAAGTTTATTGCTGCAGATATCACCCACTTCCTTTCATCTTTGTGACTGGCCTTCTTTTTCCAGTTGGTCACTTCAAATATTTGTAGATTTGCCTGTATACTATCTCTCCACTGTCTTCTTGGTCCGCCTTGTGGTCTATTCCCATTCATCTCTTTTATGTATTTAGTTTTTGTTTCTCTGTTTTCTACCATTTTCTCTGTAACATATGTATTAGAAATTTAACATGTGGAAAAAACACAGGGGAAATCCACAGGTCATGGGCCAGTCTAATATTTCAGGGGCCGGTAGATAGGTGCATGCAGTTGTGGGACCTAAGCTGCATGCAGTCGTTGGACCTAGGCTGCATTTAGTAGTGGGACTTAATCAGCACTCTCTCGTGGGACGTAGACGGGTTGGGGTTAGGGCCAATTCTAGATGTTTTAGGGTTGTTAAAAGCATCAGAAAGCTGGGAAACCCAGTCTTACTACCCTCCAAAATATTGGACTGTCCTGTGACGTCATCTGGGGTAGAATATTATGAAAGAACCAAAATAACAGTAGATGGCATGGTGACAGAAAGGGGCAGAGGCCAACTAGCATAAAGATGGGCACTTGATGTAGGTGACTCCTTAAATATGAAAGTATACAAGGTGGGAAGCTGGTGAGAGACCAAGTTTTTTTCAGAGAAACTGCAATGAATGTGATGTTCTGCAACGGACCTGCTACATGATGAACAGTCTCTGTGACAGGCCATCTCTCTTAACATGGTCACTCTAAAGTGTTAGTAGGTCTGCATGTAGATGATCTTTCTGCCAACTTCTTTGTCTGCCTCGTGATTTTCTGCAGTTCTCCTATGTGTACACAGTGTTCATATCCTGTTAGCTAACCCTCTCTCTATGTATATATATAAATGTGTGTGCGTGCATGTGCGCGCGCACACATAAAACACTTATTTTAAGAAAGTAATAGAAATTATAGGAATAAAAACCACATTTGTAATTGCATCACTGTGTCGAATTCTGTCTGCAACATCAATGAATGCTCATTGAAATAATATATTGGTGCAATCCAAATAAAAACATATCAGCTATTTAAAAGTGCCTTCATCATCACTAATTTTGAATGTCGATTTGATATTTACTGTTCACATAAAACATTTCATATTTGGAAACAACAAAAAACACTACAATTTATGTACTGAAAAACAGAAGAAAAAAAAATAAAAAATGATCACTCAAACTGGTTGGTTTATATTATTTATATTGTCAGTTTTGTATTTATGTAAAGGCCGTACATGGATTTTGTATTTTGGCACACTGTATAAGTAAAAAGTAAAGGACCTTTTTCCATGCCTTTGGGCATATAGGGCTAGACCTATATTTTTATAAACCAATCAGCACAAGATGGGTCAGCATCACGCCGACCGCCTTTACTTCCCGGGACTGCAGCCGGTACCCACTCAAGGCTGGATCAACCTGGGAGCCACGGTCATTTTTGAAAATAGCCTGGCTCCGCCAGGGAGCAAACCCACGAACTTCAGATCGGCGGCTAGCGTCTAGCAGCTCGGCCACGGCAACTCTCGGCACATTGTATAGGAACATTTTTTAGATGTGAATAGAAAAATTGACCCAATAATTGTCACATTTGAATAACTTGATACACAATAGTACATATTTGTTCTTTGTATATCATCATAATAGTTTATAAATAATAATCCATACCTACCAACATGCAAGATCTAGCTTTACTTTTTAAAGGTTTATTTTTTTGTTAAATGCACTTAGCTATAAAAAGAACTGTGCAACATCTTTAAAGTGTAAAAATGCTATATACTTCATACAATTGTGATACAGCACAAGCACAATTTAAAGCTTATGTACATGAGGTCTCTCCAAGGTTTGTAATAAGGGCAACTACTGGATTTTATGTTTGACAGTTGACAAGTATGCAGGTCATAACTATATAATTCCCCGTGTGGGTTCCGGGGCCCCATTGTGGGAAAAACAAGAATAGACCCACTGCCTACCCAAAAGCATGTCGTAAGAGTCGACTAATTGGGGAGCTTCCTTTGAAGTCGGAGTACATCTGCCTGAGGGGCAAGGAACCAACAGTCTGTATTCAAGTGAATCAGATCTGTAAAACTGATGCACACGCAACACTCAAGTTCTGGAGTAGGACTGCAGTTCAGAAGTGGACGAACAGCCAGAACTTTCCGCCAGAGTTTACAGCTGGTGAACGCAAAGAAGAAGAAGAAGATAACTATATAATCTGTGTGGGTTCCGGGGCCCTATTGCAGGGAAAACAAGAATAGAGCCACTGCCTACCCAAAAGCATGTCGTAAAAGTCGACTAATCGAGAGCTCCCTTCGATGTCCGAGTGTATCAACCAGAGAGACAAGGGACAAAAGTCTGCAGTTTTCAGTACTTTTCGGCAAAATGAAATAAAATTTTAAAACTACAAATGATGGCGGTCTGACATGGAGGAAAGAAGCATTAAGTAGCAACTTATGTCAAATTTTCAAAATCATTTTTTCCTTAAAAAACCAGTACAGCTGCATACATATTGAAACACCATTTCCAACGGTACCTTTCATGCCTATATATCAAGTCTAAGCCGAGTTATTGAAGTTTTTGTGATTTTCCAAATATTAAATATGTTCTCTTCCTTCGCGCAGCTTTGTATTTATTGCTTGGATGTTCAAGGTAAACTTCTCAGACTTCTGTGTGATTTCATCAATTTCCCTTCTTAAACGATCCCTCTCCTTCTCTGTTGTTTTTAGTAAACGTTTTGAGATTGTAGCCTGCCGTTTCAAACGATTGTTTTCCTCCACATATGCTTCAAGAGGAGCAACCCTTTTGAGTAACTTTTGCTGTGTCCTGCGTTCTAGTCTATTTACTTTTCCCATTTCTCTAAATGCTCTCATTATCATGACATATTTGGATCTCCAAAGGGTGGCTGACTGTGATTGCCTCCTGATCTTCTCATTCAGAGTTTTCAAAGACATCTGTTTTCTTTCCTTTCTGTAATGCAGTCTAAGTGTTTTTATCTGCATTCGCAAGCTTTTGTTCTCCTTCAGCATGTTCAGATTTGTCCGCTGCTTGTTGACACAGTTTTCACAGTCCCTTTTTAGACGCTTTGGCGATGGTGACCTATAGCGCACTAAAAAGGATAAATCGTTATGAACAGAGTCAGAGGTTAACCCCACAACAGCAGCCACTGATGGTTCTGAAGTGTCTTGTAAAGGCATTGGTACAGATGTGTGTTCAGGTTGTGTAAACAGTGTGTTTGTATAGTCTGGTTGCATGAGTGCTCTGGAAGTTATAGCGGATGAATCAACTGCTTGTACTGTAGCATCATGAAATGATATGCCCAATGGCTCTTGGCTTAACCTTACAAAACCATCCCACTGACACTGAAACTGGTAGTTGATTTTTTTTTTGGCTATGATCTTTAAATGATTAATAGAACTTAATGTTCGTTTCTCGTGTAGATGTTTGTCTGGCTCTGCCATCTGCACAATTTCCTTTATTCTTCTGCCTACATCAGAAACAGAAAGTTTTTCATTTACAAGTAACCTTGTTACGTAGCCCTTCTTGATTGGATACTCAGGCTCAAAGCTTGCCAGGTGCGCTCTCATATCACTAGCGGTTCTATTTGCCATTGTTGTGAGACAGTGAATCTGTGCAAGAAAAAACATTTTGTTGATACTGAATACTGATATGCTGAAATTAAAAATGTCAAATAATATCTCAAAGTAGAGAAGTGAGACATATTGAAAGGCATATGAATTTAATTGATAATGATAATATACTTGAGACTGAGATCTTCTAATTACATATATGATGAAACAGAACAGCCGGTGATTAAAAATAATAATTTTTTTTGGTATAAATTTACAAATAATTTCAAGAAATTAATAAATTAAATTAAAATACTCAAGACTCATTTGAAAAAAAATAATATACTCATACTGGCAAAATAAAACCATACTCTACCCTTTTAAATATGTGAAACTGATAACTGAAGACAGAAGGGTTCCCTGGGTACTTAAACTTAACAACAGTTAGTTATAACTGTATAATGAAACAACGCGAAGGAAGTGTTGCTATGGCAACGTACTTTTAGCAAACCGAACACCCCTTCGTTCCTTTGAGACAGGTTTAATTAAAATCTCTATATCTAATCATACCGATCATTGAAAGAGTTAACATTTGTCTGAGATCTGTAAAAATGGATTGAAAATTTAAACATAACTAAAATAATTCTGAGCTCCGCATATAACCATTTTGTAAAACATTATAACTAGATGACATTTTTTAACAAAATACTAGTCTTGATAGCTACGCTACTTGGTTTGGTGTCCCTATGAAAAACATGCCGCACATCAATAAATAATCGCAAATTACCATTAAAATTGCTGAAATTATATGCAGGCTTCAAATAGTATTGCCAGAATGTGACTTTAAATAATAAAAATTAAATAAAAATGCACGTTAACGAGGTTAAGTCCGGTTGACTATGCAGGTTTTTTTTCGCGACTTTCAAAATGGAGACCTGGCGTGCGACTAGAAATGAACTTTCAAGTGATGCACTTCTAAAAAATGTACTGTGAATTATCCCGATATTGCTGAAAATTCACACACTGATAGATAAATGGATGCTGAATCTTATTATTCCTAGTAAATTAATGAGCATGGCCTCAAAGTCTTTAATGGATATAGTGAACTTACTTATATATTCACAACGGAACAACGAAAACATACAGTCAACCACAGATTCAACTTACCATGTGCTCGCAACCAGTGCTGCCAATGAGATTTTTGTCAAAAACCCAGATGGGGCTGACGAAAACCCAAGATATGAACAAAAAATAAAATAAAAAAACCCAGCACTGTACGAAAAGTATTTTATAGTTATGAAACTGAACATATACTCACCTTTATTAAATTGTTACTCTAACACCAGTTTCAATTGTCACCGTCTCTTTCTGTGTTTTCATTCTGTTTAAATATCTTTGACTAACTGCGCCGCTTTGCAATTCTTTTAGCAATTCTATATTAGGTGTCCATGTCGTGCAGTCGCTATTTCCTCTTGTGACTTATGATTGCTTGCCTTGCAAGAATTCGATCTTTTACGGTGTCAGCTTTCAGAGAATTAGTTTGTTTAGTTTTGACACAGTTCATCATGGAAATTATGCGTTCAACCGCTGCTTTTCATGAAAAGCTATTCCATCTGGAATGACATAAGACAGTTTCGTTCTTTTCATGGATAACTTTTCAGCAATTTTGCTGTCGGGAAATGCCACTTTGCAGACGCTTAGGAGATGACCAATATTAGCGAATGGAACATTGTGCTCAGCGAAATACGCAGCAAACATGACCTCACTCTTTGCTATCTGTTCACTTTCTGTGGATGTTTCTTTTTTTAAAAATCGAGTTATATTTATATTTACACTTTCTTAAGCAGACTAAAAATTTTTTTTTACATGTTTCACAGAATCTGTATGATTTGTTTAGCATGGATTTATTTGCATTTTTCAATGTCCATTTTACAACATTTACAGTAACCCTTATCGTGACTGTCCTGTTGTAGCCAATCTTTAAATTCCGCTTCAGTAAGCCCATTCCTCTTTGAAACACTGAGCATACCATTTTCTTTTCGTCGATGGTGTAATCTGTTCACTGTCATTTTGATTTCAACACGGTTATAATCAGAGTCAATTTTGATAGCACAGTTTAACAAACCACAACACAGCAAAAACCTAGTTAAAACTGAACTGAAGGTCCCTCCCTCCCTAGTAGTCCTTAGTTCTTTCCGCTAATCTGCTTTCTTTCAATTAACCGATGAGTACGCTAAAATGTCAGGTTCCAGTAACCCATGAATGAGAGGAAAAGCCTTCCCAAACTTTCTTCAATAATTTAAATGTCAGGTCCCTTCTTTCTTCTGTAAAGTTTACGA
>CAJHNH020001915.1:219168-269565 GCA_905116865.2 Candidula unifasciata | reverse complement strand
ATTTGCGTATCCTTGAATGGACGTCGCAGAACCGTTGCCAGCATAGTTTGCTTGTTCGTTGTTCGTGTTTTAACTACGCAGGTTTTTCCTTCAGTCATTACCCTGAACGGTCAGTTCTCGATACCACTGTTGAAAACAATGCAAGGCAGTCTGCTGTCAAATAGCCCGCGGCTGGGATCAACCCAGTATCGCAGAATAAAACCAGAGGCCGACACCATGCAGCGATCTATCTATCTGTCTATCAAATATCTTCTTCACTTTTACCGGGTTGCAGCCCAGTGTCGTTGTGCCTCTCGTGTGATTTGAGTGACAGTTTTCTAGATCTTCTGGTCGTATTCAGCTACTCCATCTATTCATTTTTTCCTGGGTCTTCCTTTGGCCTTTCTTCCCGATGTTCTACTGTAAAAGGCCTTGTAGGCAATCTGATCCGGTTGCATTATTACTAAATGGCCAAACCACTTCATTCTCTGTTTTTCAATATGTTCCATGCATGCTCTTGTTCCAAATTTGTCTCTAATGCTGACGTTTGTGACTCTGTATCTTCGTGTATTGTTGGTGACTCTTCGGAGACATCGCATTTCACACGTAGTTATTTTTTGCATATGTAATTTGTTAATTGTCCACGTTTGGCACTGATAACATAACGTAGGGATGAAAATGCTGTTGATCATCCATTGTTTGGCTCGTAACGAGATCTTTGGATGACGAAAAAGTGGTGCCAGTTGGTAGTTGACTGCATTGGCTTTTAGAACTCTAGCCTGTATCTCTTTATCGAGTCTTTCATCTTCTGTAAATATGCATCCTAAGTGCTTGAATTCTTGAACTTGTTCTAATTGTATGTCATTGATCTTTATGTTTACATTACTGTGTTTCTTTCCTATGGTCATTACTTCAGTTTTTGAGGTGTTTATTTTCATGTCAAATTTTGTACAGTTAGTGAGCAATGAATCAACATGTTGTAGTTTTTGTTCTTCTTCTTGTAACAAACATTGGTCATCTGCAAAAATGCAGCGATACTGGTTTGATATTAGAACAGAATATAGTTTCGTTCTTCTTCTTTTATTCCTCCTTGTATCTCATTGAAGTGTCTGGTGCTCTGTCAAGAGCACGTTTAAGACTGATATTCATTTCTGTAAGGACGTTCCTAATGACATCACTCCATTTTTTCCAAGGTCTTTCACTCGCTTTATACCCGTTGTAACGTTTCAGTGTGGCTCGCTGTGGTAGATAGTACCAGGGCATTCTTGTTTGGTGTCCAAACAACTTCATTTGTTGTTCTTTGATGACCTGTAAGACTGGCTTTATTCCTAGCATTCGTCTGATTTCGTGATTTCGTATTCTGTCTTTTCCTTGACACTCCTGCAGCTCTTCTAAGGCATTTCATCTCTGTTGTTACAATTAGTTTGGTACTGGTATTATACTAGTGGTGTATCGGCCAGACGCTCGCCTGTGGTTCAGAAGGTCGTGGGTTCGGGTCCTGACAAAGCCGGGCTTTTTTTCGAAAAGGATCTTGGCTCCTAAGTCGACACAGCCTTGACTAGGCACCAGGTATATTCATGGGAAATAAATGCGACCGGTGTGATATTGACATCACCCACCGAATGCTGATTGGTCTATAAAATATAGGTCTAGCCCAATACGACTAAAGGTGTGGAAAACGGTCTTTTACATTTGCTTGTTTTAACCTTGTATTAACCTGCCTTCCACAAATGTTTTCATGTTATGAACACTCCCTTTGCATTGAGCACTCGCTGCTATTGATTTGTTTTGATTTGATTCCAGAACAGACATTACAGCACTTGGGGCATTCCCATAAGCGCTCCGTCCCCATCTTCAGCAGCCAGAGAAGAGTTCCAATACTAATGGTGCCAGTAGCATTTTGATTAAAGTCCGTCTTGCCTTTCCTCTGAGCCTCGAGCATCTTCCAGAACCTCTCGTCACTCCCAGCAGCATTAATCTCGCCAAACTGTGGTGATCCATCTGCTCCTCCAAACTATTTGCTGCTGTTGTTAGTTGCTAAACGAAGATATTAAAAGGTTGCATCATTTAGAAATTAGGAAATTTGCATTTATTTTGTATTTATTCTCTATCACTAGCGAACTTTAATTTCTTTCCAATGCTGGTTACAAATACCATCATTAGAGAGCAAGTTGAAATAAGACAATGTCTGGATTAAAATGACAGACACAGAATAAAATGGTTCAGCCATCTAGTGAGAATGCATCCAGTCCAGACAGCATATGAGACTTTTCACAATAGAACATCTGGGAGGAAGGCGAGAGGAAGACCAAGAAAGAGATCGATGAATGAAATAGCTGAAATCTGCAAAAAGATGATGAATAAATCCATCACTTAAGCCACTCGAGAAGCACAAGACAAATTAGGAAAACAGCGACAATAGGCTCAAACCTGGTATCAGTGAGATGGCAAAACCACTACACAAGGCTACAACCTGGTATTAGTGAGACGACAAAACCACGACACTTGGCTACAACCTGCTATTAGTGAGATGACAAACCCACGACACTCGGCTACAACCTGGTATTAGTGAGACGACAAAACCACGACACTGGGCTACAACCTGGTATCAGTGAGATGATAAAACCATGACACAGGGCTACAACATGCTATCAGTGAGACGACAAAACCACGACACTGGTCTGCAATCTGGTATCAGTGAGACGACAAAACCACGACACTGGGCTACAATCTGGTATCGTCGCGGCATCGAAAGAAATTCTCTCTCTCTCTCTCTCTCTCTCTCTCTCTCTCTCTCTCTCTCTCTCTCTCTCTCTCTCTCTCTCTCTCTCTCTCTCTCTCTAGCTAATACTATAGACCTGTTTTCTCTCCCACTGTAGTTCTTCAGTGTCTTGTACACACATTTGCAGATGTCTGCCTCTGATTGGCTTTCCGTAATCTGTACCCTCTATGACCCTGCTCTCAAGGCCACCATGACCTTCAACTTGGCCAACATAGCTCAGTTTTGGAGACAGGATGCTGTTTATGAGCCAGTTCTCTTAGAATATAGAATCGATTCTGCTTTTACTGTTGAACTGATCTATCTTGTGTCTATTTTCTACTTTGTGCCGCTAGACGTCGCTGATTACCGGAGGATCGATTTCTGAGCGAGGGCTCGCTTGGTTGCCCTGTATACTGCGATGTGGTGGAGTCTCAGTAATTGCTTTATTTTTTTCTGGGTCGTGCCCTACCTCTTTCAGTTCTATGCATTGTGACAGACTTGGCCCACATTAATTTCTCTTATCAAAAATGGCAGAGAGAGAGAGAGAGAGAGAGAGAGAGAGAGAGAGAGAGAGAGAAAAGGGGGGGGGACAAGAAAGACAACAGAGAATGTAATATTCTTATAATCCGTATAAAAGTGTATATTTTTTAAAGAGAAGAAAGAAGCTCACCTACCCGTTACATGGCTACCGAGCTTCTCGCCGCTGCTATCGCAGCCTAGCTGTAAACCACAATGCAACGTGCTAACCGCCCATTTAAGGATTAACAGTAATTAGCACCAAGGCGGGGAATCGAACAGCGGTCACCTGCGTTGCATGCAGAGTGCTTTAACTTCAGTGCCAAATACTTTGGTTTGAAGAGGGTTTGGTTCAAATGAAATTATATAAAATCGTGAAGCATAGTTTGTCGTGTTCCTATTCCATATTTATAAATAAATGACATCTTGAGGCCCTGCATCACATTTTTTTAACAGTGAATAATTTGGGACCGGTAGTCGGCAAGGCACCTGATGATGAATCAACATATGATAAGAACATATAGTTTTTAACTAGTTACTATAATATTTTAGGGTTTCAAATTTTCAGAGGGGAGATAATAAACTGAATTAAGCAAATTTACATATGAAAACATGAAGTATTGAATTAGATGCTATAATTATTGAAGATTTCTAATTTTTGACAAGGGAGATAATAAACTAGATCAAGCAGTTTCAAACTAAAACAAATCAATTAATTTGATTAAGTTACAATTTAAATTAATTATGTCGCTTTTCATTCGCATGTATTCTTTATAAAAAAAAAACATCATCTTCTTTTTGAAATGACTGGTATTGGTTTAATTATAATGAAATTAATTTCCCTCTTTAATAGATATCACAGTATAATTCGTTAATTATAGGGGACATTGTGTAGGCTTTTCTTAACTCCAATAACAGATGTTATCATCCATTTTCGTCCTTATTAGGAAGAAATTTTTTGTCATTAGAAGCCCTACCCTGGCTTTTGCCAGGGGCTGCAATATAGGCAGGCCATACATATGGCCAAATGTCTGAACGCGGTTTCTGGGACCTCTCCACGGCGATCCTCATCCGCATGGTGGCACTTTGTGTCATCGGGTGTTTATCGCTTGTGTGATGTCCTGGTGGGGTAGAAAGTCAGTCAGTCAGTCCAATAACAGATTTTTTGCTACTTACTTAAACTATTTTTTGACAGGTACATTTGTATGTACCTATATAACAATGTATATAGACGAGAGTTCACAGGACATTTCATTGACAGTCGTACCCGCTGCGGTGAGACGGCAGTCAACGCTGTCAGTTTGTTTGCGTCATTTCTCTCCTAAGCGTTCAAATTGTGTTCTGTTGCGAAGATTAATTATATAATATATAAAAAATACAGTTTTATAAGGAGCCTGGTTAGTTGCGTATCCCTTACTGGACATTGCAGAACCAACCATTGCAGCCCCTGGTTGTTGTGTGGTTTCTCTAGGCAAATTTACGGCAGACAAATGTTAGATCGTGTGTCTTGTACAGGCAGCATCATCGGAGTTTACCGTGTGTTTGTTTGTGCGTCAGACAAATGTTAGATCGTGCGACAGACAAATGTTAGATTGTGCGACAGACAAATGTTAGATTGTGCGACAGACAAATGTGAGATTGTGTGACAGACAAATGTTAGATCGTGGGACAGACAAATGTTAGATCGTGGGACAGACATATGTTAGATCGTGGGACAGACAAACGTTAGATTGTGTGACAGACAAATGTTAGATCGTGGGACAGACAAATGTTAGATCGTGGGACAGACAAATGTTAGATCGTGGGACAGACAAATGTTAGATTGTGCGACAGACAAATGTTAGATTGTGTGACAGACAAATGTTAGATTGTGCGACAGACAAATGTTAGATTGTGTGACAGACAAATGTTAGATTGTGCGACAGACAAATGTTAGATTGTGGGACAGACAAATGTTAGATTGTGCGACAGACAAATGTTAGATTGTGCGACAGACAAATGTTAGATTCTGCGACAGACAAATGTTAGATCGTTGGACAGACAAATGTTAGATCGTGGGACAGACAAATGTTAGATCGTGGGACAGACAAATGTTAGATCGTGGGACAGACAAATGTTAGATCGTGGGACAGACAAATGTTAGATCGTGGAACAGACAAATGTTAGATTGTGTGACAGACAAATGTTAGATCGTGGGACAGACAAATGTTAGATCGTGGGACAGACAAATGTTAGATCGTGGAACAGACAAATGTTAGATTGTGTGACAGACAAATGTTAGATTGTGTGACAGACAAATATTAGATTATGTGTCTTTCTTGAGAAGTTGCCATCAGCGAAAGTAAGTTTGCTTTAGATCCACACAGTTGTTGTTGTTGTTGTTGTTGTTGTTGTTGTTTATGTTCACCGGCTGCATACCTTGGCGAAAAGACTTTGTTGTTTGTCCATTTCTGGACTTTGGCATTGCATTTAACATATCTTGCTTATATGTATGCACACTGTTGGTTAACTACCTCTTAGGCAGATGCATTCAAACTTTAAATCAAGTCGCCAGTTAGTCAACTTCTACGACATGCTTGTTAGGGGAAGCAGTGGGTCTATTCTTGATTATCCCCTAATGGGACCTCGTAACCCACACAGAGATACCCATACAGTGATACTGAGTGGCATGTTTCTGTGTTCGTGTGGATAATAATAATAATAATAATAATAATAACGTAATGTGCGACCGAGATCGGTGACAGGGTCGCCCACTGGCTGAGCAGTTGAAGAGTTCATCGTCGGTGGGAACGTATTATGGTCTGTCTCTTTTGATCTCTTCAACACTGCAGGGGAGCTTCTCAATGTTACTAGCTGGCAGGCACATTTAGGCTATGTCACAATTATAACCAAAAGCTCTCCCTGTGGCTATGTTGGTTGAAGGTTAGTGTTGTTTTTTTTTTTTTTTTTCTTTTTAAATTAAAAACGTACAGACGGAGAGCGACCTCTTGCTGTTATAAACAATGAGCACGTTGCTGGCGGAATAGATAAAAGTATTCAGAATCTAGTCTCATAAGTAGCAATATCTTTTTACCTCTATGGTTAAAGAACATTACATCTCCCCGCGACACTTCGATGAGGTACAAGGTGGAAGAGAAGAAGAGGAAGAAGTTAAAGGGTGGCAAAGGCTGCCAGCTTTTCACTAATGGTGTCGACTAGAATGTAGAATACAAATCCTTGCTTGGTTCTATGTTTGATCTACATTTCCAGTGCTTACACACATACCAAGTTAACGTACTTTAGATAATTTTTCATGTCATGCTGGTATGTTGGGAAACGAGCAGGCAGAGTGACTGGGCGGTTTAGTCCAACTTGCTGGTGAATCGGTGTATGACAAGCTGAATGTTGTGAGGGCTCTTTGGGGCGGAACAATGCAGAGGGACTAATAAATCATGTTTCAGTCTAAGGAGAATTTCGCTACGGGAAGCTACTGGGGGATTTAGGCGATGCTAAAGACTATTAACCACACTACGCTGATAAATATGTTGAGAGGGGAATCTGAGCGCCTATGGATGTGTTCGGAGTGCTGTGAAGATAATCAAACTCACAACTCATAACCCATAACCACTCCATCCCCATCTTCAGCAACAAGCGCAGAGTTCCAATTATGATGGCACCAATAACTTCTCATTGTGTAATCCGTGTCAACTTTCCACTGTGTGTTCAGCTTCAGCCAGATTCTCTTGTGACGCGTGGCAGTACCGTTCTAATCAGACTGTGATGATCTAAGTGTGCTTCGGCATTGTTCAATCGCCCCCATGGGATCCTTGCAGCATTTAGCTTGTCATGCATCAATTAACCATTAAAAGCTGCATAACCAACCAATCTCTCTGCCTGTATCGAACACACCGGCATCAACGGAGAAATTATACAAAAGACGCTAAAATCCCAGGACTTCTGAAGCGATGCCTGCCACTCTGATTGGAGCACACATGTATTTACCTTTCTCAGTATGCTCTGTGAGTCAATTACAGCTATGTCCATTCGTTCATTCGTTTTTGCTCCGAACTCCATATACTTCGTCTGCTCTTTAACACAAAACCATCCGTTTAGATAATCACATCACCTGGGAGAAAATTGTCATCAATCATTTGTTGAACTTTTGATTCTGTAACGCCAGTCCCTGCACTTAATGCGAAATTTGATTAAAACCCTGTGCAAGCCTGATTATTGTCCTGACACTTTGATCCACTCCGCGCCACGCCTAATATTATCTAACTTGCACACATGTCTAATTCTGTTATGTGTTAGCGCCATTGAAGACTTCCTCATTTCGGTCAATGACTCTTAGCTATACCTAGGGCTCAGTGAAGGTGCTTCTTGTCTGCGGCAACTTGAGATATGACAGCTTGCCGCACCTTGAGCCTACCTGTAAAAGTTACCAATACGAATAAATATCAAATACATACTACCGGAGTATCTCTTGCACATCCGAAGAACTACCCTCATGGCCTCGTTCTGGATTCGTTTAAGTTTCAACAGCTGACTCTTTGACACGGTGACCATTTCAAGTCCATAATCCATTACCAATAAGAACTCATGATGGAACAGCATTCTCTGTTCCATGCCCACTACTATAATCTTGTGCTGGCAACGCTGTTTTGTTTTCATCACTCTTATAGAGTTATAAGTTGGGATAGAACAAAGAGCATTTCCAGCTGATGTTGGCACATAAGGTCACAATGCATGCCCAGACTTGTCAAATTATCTTCAGCTCTTGAATTACATTTTAGCATTGCTTCCTTGTGAATAGATTCATTATTAGTGATTAGAAAGGATTATTATCACAGCACTCCGGACAGATCCACAGGTGCTCCGATCTCCTCCTCAAAAGCTCCACAAGTGTAAAACGACTGATGATGCCTGTTTTGTGTTGGTTAATGAAATGTTTTGTCCCCTTAGTGAAATGTTCATTTCTTGCAGCTCCAGGCTGCACCCCCGTGTCCATCAGTCTAGACAGGGATATGGAGTCATGCCATTTGTGATCTTCTTCACTTGCTCTTAAACAGACTGTGGCACTTTATCAGTGTCAAAAATAAAAAGCATTCTGGTAAACTTCCAATGCGAGTCATCAAGGGGTAAACTGAGAAACATAGACTGAACGCCTTAGCCAGAAAATCTAAATATGGCTGAATTTTAACTGCATGCTCAAGATTTCTTCACGTATTATTTGCAAACAGTTCATTATGGCGATGTAAAGATGAGAAGTACTTGGATTCAGTTCGTCGTTTCCCCATTTTTTTTTTTTTTTTTACAAAAGCTCCGACTGAATCGAATAATGTTGATATGTTCTACTTGAAGTTGTAAGTTCAAGTTATTTAAAGTTTCAAAAATAAGTGACTAAACAATAATCAGTTTCAGAAATAAGTATTTATTGTGCAGTGTTTATGTTCAATATTCATATTTATGTGCAATAAATGTTTATAAATTGTAAGGCCATCTCTATTCTTTGACTCATCATTATTCTTTTGTAGCCGTCCTTTCCTTGTTCCTCTGTCCTCTTTAACCCTTTCGCTCTTCTATCATGTTCTCTACCCTCGCTACTACACCGTGGTTTGTAGTGCTGTTGTAGTTGGTGGTTATGTTGTTGTTGGTGATGCCGCAGTGGTTGGTGATTTCGTCGTGGTTTCTGGAAGTTTTGTGCCGCACGGCGGGTAAACGTCTGAGACAAAGTCGCACGATTGGATTTCCTCATTAAAAATCAGACCTAAGGAAAAATCAAGGGGCATGGTTTAAAGTATAAGTCCAGATCCTGAACACACAATTGTGTAGAGTATACGTGTATGTACTATGTGTGTAAACACTGAAATCAATAGTATGTATGTAGATAGTATGTAAGCGTATTATTTGGTATCCTATACATGTATACTTCTGATTCTTCTTCATCTTCTTCTTCTACTGATTCTTCTGCATCTTAAATTCTTTTCTTCCCCTCTTTCTTATCTTCCTTTTTTACTTTCTTCTTTCCTTACTTTTTTTTTTTTTTTTTGGTTGCTTCTTGTCTTCTACTTTGTTTTCTTACTTTGTCTTTTTCCTTTTTTCTTTCACCCTTTCTATTTTATTTTTGTTTTCATCATCGTCATCATCGCTATCATCTTCCACCACATCCTCTCCGTCCTTCTCATTGTCACTGTCATCATCAGTGCCTGTCAATCTTTCTTTGCTTCATTTTGTGTGCTTTGTTTTATGTCTTGTTTCCTCACCAGTATCTTCATATTTGTCTTCATAGCATAATCTGCCTCTTCTTCTAACTTAATAGCTCTCAACCTTCACAATGCCGAGATCCTTTAATACAGTTCCTCATGTTGTGGTGACCCCAACCATAAGATTATTTTCGTTGCTACTTCATAACTTCAGTGAATATTTGTTTTCCGATGGACTTTGGCGACCCCTGTAAAAAGGTCATTAGACCTAAAAAAAAAAAATGGTCGGTACCCACAGGTTGAGAACAACTGTTCTAACGTTTTATGCCTAGTAGAATCTAAAGGACACCCCAACCCAACTGCCATCTCTGTTTGTCAGTTTAATTCCTTCTGTCTGTTGCCATCTCTGTGTGTCAGTTTAAGTTCTTCTGTCTCTTGTCATCTCCGTATCTCAGTTTAAGTCCTCCTGTGTGTTGTCATCTCTGTATGTCAGTTTAAGTCCTCCTGTTTGTTGCCATCTCTGTACCTCAATCTATGTCCTCCTGTCTGCTGCCATCTCTGGATCTCAGTCTATGTCCTCCTATCTGTTGCCATCGCAGTATCTCTGTCTATGTCCTCCTGTCTGCTGCCATCTCTGGATCTCAGTCTATGTCCTCCTATCTGTTGCCATCGCAGTATCTCAGTCTATGTCCTCCTGTCTGTTGCCATTTCAGTATCTCAGTCTATGTCCTCCTGTCTGTTGCCATCTCAGTGTCTCAGTCTATGTCCTCCTGTCTGTTGCCATCGCAGTATCTCAGTCTATGTCCTCCTGTCTGTTGCCATCTCAGTGTCTCAGTCTATGTCCTCCTGTCTGTTGCCATCGCAGTATTTCAGTATATGTCCTCCTGTCTGTTGCCATCGTGGTATCTCAGTCTATGTCCTCCTATCTGTTGCCATCTCTGTATATTAGTTTTTGTCCTCCTGTCTGTTGTCATCGTAGTATCTTAGTCTATGTCCTCCTGTCTTATTCCCCATTGAAATCAAGTGAACACAAACACTACATTGCACAATTTATTGCCTGTGATATCCCACATGTTGTACGTGCATTACTACAGACACAAATCAACATATTGTGTGGTATATAAACGGAATCATTTTCAATTTATTTTGATTTAACTGGGCAGCAAATCTTCTGACGAGATAGAGCTAAATATGCCAGGCAATCAATTGTACACGTTGTGTTTGTGTTTATCTTACAATAGAAAAACATTGTTTTGATTGGTCATCACTGCGTGTTTTCATTCCTTTCTTTATTCCTTTGCCACTGTAGGTTCTAATGCGAGGACATTTACTTATAGTATATTTTCCAAGAAGTCTCAACTGACTGTGATAGATGCGATCCCTTTGAAGACGCAGATGATCAAAGACCATTGTATGGAGGTTGATCCTCCTAAAGAGCTAACCCACGTCATTGTAAGTATAAACATATGAGGAAAAATCTCTGTTTACTGCCTACATTTTCTACCGATGTAAGACAGAAGAATTTTCTGCATCATGGCTAGTGCTGTAGCCACAAACTGTGCAGGTTATGAATTACACGATTGTTGCCCCTGGCAGAATGAAACCCCTACCCCTTACAGTGAACCACACCCGACTACCTGCAGGAGAGCTCAGCTATCTATCCACTTTATGGAGAGATCTTCGTGCGCACTTATAATAAAGCTGGCCTTTAAGATTAAAAGCTCCTGAGAAAGCAGATCACGTCTTCCCAAGACTGTCAAAAATACAACATATCAAGGGAAAACTTTTAGCCAAGAAAAGCATCGGAGCAAGTCAAACTTTACGGATTGCTGAGTGAATTACAAAAGACAGTGAAGTTCATACTAGAGACAACACTGCAGATATAGATAATCTATTTCAAACAAACAAAGAAAGAAGAAGAAGATCAAAGGGCAGGATAGGTTACTCACGGCAAACAAAAACGGAATACAAAGAAACACGAGCGGTTCTTGTTGGCCTGGCATCCGATGTAAGGTCATTAGCATGCCGATTCACCGTTCGGCTTGACTGACTAGACACATTGAAAAAAAATGCATTATAATAATTATAACAATGCTATGCTAGACTCAGAGCTTACTTCCAGGACAGTAAAACTGGCCGATGTTGTTTCCCCCGTAGCATCTGGAATAAGACTTGCAATAATCGAACTGCAAGAGAAGAAATGGGCAATGTATTTACTTCTAGGTTAACAAGAGGACGTAGAATTGTGTCCTGTGAATGACTAGCAATGATAGTAGCTAGCTAGTTAGGTGTCCCCTTTAAGATTGCAGTCTTCAAGCTCAACACCCGTTACACCGAGACCTCTGACACTTACATAGTGACCTGAATTATCGACCAGGCGAGGATGTAGTCGGTAGCAATATTAGCTCTCTCGCTGCGCCGTGACTACTATCCATGCCTGATATCTGGACTCAACGTGACTACTATCCCTGCGTGATATCTGGCCTCAACGTGACTACTATCCCTGCGTGATATCTGACCTCAACGTGTCTACTGTCCCTGCGTGATATCTGGCCTCAACGTGATTACTATCCCTGCGTGGTATCTGGTCTCAACGTGACTACTACCCCTGCGTGGTATCTGGCCTCAACGTGACTACTATTCCGGCGTGATATCTGGCCTCAACGTGACTACTATCCCTGTGTGATATCTCGCCTCAACGTGACTAGTATCCCTGCGTGGTATCTGGTCTCAACGTGACTACTATCCCTGCGTGGTATCTGGTCTCAACGTGATTACTATCCCTGCGTGATATCTGGCCTCAGCGTGACTACTATCCCTGCGTGATATCTCTCCACAACGTGATTACTATCCCTGCGTGGTATCTGGCCTCAGCGTGACTACTATCCCTGCGTGATATCTCTCCACAACGTGATTACTATCCCTGCGTGGTATCTGACCTCAACCTGACTGCTATCGGGAATAGTCACCTAAATGATTTTATGTATTTTTGTTTGTTTGTATATTTGGGCTAACGAAGGCTATCTAGCCACAACGTTCATTTCTTGTTTGTGTTTGTGATAATGTGAAGCTTACTGGTATTAATTTTCCTTCTTCCTCTTCTTCTTTTCTTCCACCAGTTACCTCAGCGCGCTGTTGGGGGAGGGGGAGGGGATGTAAAGAGCGTTTGTGCCCTTTTTTAAATGCATTGTACAAGTTGGTGTTCATTTCTGTTAGGTTGCTCCATATCTTGCGTGGTCGTCCTCTTGCTTTGTGTCCATTTTTTTCAGTTGGTACCAGGGCATTATTGTCAGGTTGCTTTTCGTTCGCTTGATATATTTTCGCCTGTACAAGATGAGAGCAGACAAATGTACACTGTGTATATTTCCAGAACCTGTGAACTCCAGTACTTTGTTTCAATACGTCTTTATGCGGCATCTGCATACATACACAAACATACATATGTACATACATAATATATATATATATATATATATATATATATATATATATATATATATATATATATATATGTGTGTGTGTGTGTGTGTGTGTGTGTGTGTGTGTATACACGCATTCGTGTATGTGAGAGAGGGAGACAAGAATAAAAGTCAAAAAGTAAAAGGGAAAAGGAAGGAAGAGAGTGTTCGAGATGGGGAGAGAGAGTCAGAGGGTTAGAAATGTCGAGTGACAAAGAGATAGGGAGAGTTGTAGAAAGGGGAGAATTGGCGATGGGGTGAGGATTAAAGAGTGAGAGAGTGATGAAGGGAGAAAGAGATGAAGACAGACCGAGAATGAGTGAGAGAGGAGGAGAGGGCGAGAGGGGTGAACAGTGAAAGGGAGAGAGCTGAAGCAAACAGAGAAATAAACATAGGGGTACGCGGATGTGAAAGATGATGTGTGTGTGTGTGAGAGAGAGAGAGAGTGAGTGTGAGAGAGAGAGAGAGAGAGAGAGAGAGAGAGAGAGAGAGAGAGAGAGAGAGAGAGAGAGAGAGAGAGAGAGAGAGAGAGAGAGAAGACACAATACTCACATAATTACTATAAAAACTATCGGGCAATCCAGTACAATCTGTTCCGTTATCACAGTCTGTATGTCCGGTCCCTTTTCTGAAGAAATGTAAATAATAACGATTATATTGCAGCTGGGATGTGTCTGATCAACCCAATCGTTGCTACATTTAAACTCCAGTATTGTCAAAAATATTGCATGTTGAATTAGGAATTGACTACACAGCACTCGAGACATTCCCATAAGCGATCTGTCCCCCATCTTCAGCACTGAAATTAGCCAGACAACTGTTTTAGTGACTGTTGTAGATCAACGCAACATTTTAGGAATTTCATCTACAATAGTGCATGTTGGGAAATGAAAGCGGAAATCACACAAAAACCGGAGACTTTACCAAATATTTTTCCAAGGAAAATCCTGCGGATATTTTGGCCCAACAAAAACACAAATGAAGAACTGAGCAGGAAATCAAAATAATCATAAGGAAACGATGGAGATGGCTTGGACATGTTTGCAGAATGCCTCGTGTCACTTTGGTAAGGTCAACTCTTCAATGAACAGAAGTAGAAAAAATGGAGTCGCGCATGACCCAAGAAAACACAGAGGACAGTAGAAAGGGAACTGAAGGAATGTAAAAGGACATTGGATACCATAGGCAGAGAAGCAGCATCTCTGTAGCAATTGAGATCACTTGCGAATGCTTTATGTGTCAACAGCGACATCAAGAGGGTGTAAATAGAGATCGCTAGTGTCTCAAGGCAGGAAGACAACTGTAAGGCCACTATTGTCACACGCAGAATATTTTCACATTTCAGATCTATCCAAAACCAAAAAACTGTTTTCAGTTCTTTATGGCAAAGTAAAATCCTCAAAATTGTAAAACTACAAATGGCGGTCCAAAGGATGGTATGTAGAGAAGCGCGCTCTCCTACGAAATACGCCTGGCCATATTAGAGGGAGCTGAAACCAAGGAGAAAACACCAGGAAGGAAAAGGCAAGAAGTACACAGCTAACAACAGGGTAGAGGACGAGCGGTCTGACTCAAAGGAAGGAAGCATCAAGCCCAGAGACGGCGCAAATACTAACACTTTACTCACGAAAGTGACGTAAATAACCCAGACCACAAATATAGACGGAGACTGTTAGCAGCCTCGGCTAGCTAGCAGTAGTCTGAAAGTGGTCGAACTTTCAATTTTTTTTTTTTTTCCTAAAAAGGAGTCGGAATCGGAATCACGAAGCAACGATTCTGACCAAAGACTGTATTTGTATCACAAGGGCGTGAAACTCAGCCCTATGGGTTAACCTTCTTGAAGGTAGGCCTTCAATGGGCACTGGCAGAAGATAGGCATGGGTAGCGACATCGGGGGTTCGGAAAAAGGGGGGGGGGGGGGGGGGGGGTTGGAAGATGCGCTCAGACAAATTTTCTAAAAGTTGGGGCGTGCACGGACCAAGGGGTCTAAGTGGCATATAAGAGCTTCAGGATGTTTATTAAAAAGATATTGATGTGCTGAGTTCCCAAAAACAACAAACAAAAATATGTTTGATAAAATATGTGTATAAAAAGTACAACCTCAGCTTAACCCGCCCTTCCACTTCTTTTTACCCCTGCTGCCCCAATCCTTTACATATTAAGGGTGGTGGAGGATGAGAACTCTTATATTTTGGGAGTCAGGAATCTTAAGCAGATTACGCCCCGCCCCCCCCCCCCTTTTTTTTTTCTACACCCGTTCCCCGGTTTAGGCGGCCCTGGGGTGGGAGCGGGAAACACTTGTGGGAATGCCTAATATGCAGTGGTGGTTAAAGTTAGTTGGTATCCTTTATAGAACGTTGCATAAACCAACACTAGAATGTTTGCTTGTTGTGGTTTTCTAGGCAAATTTATACTCATTCGTTTACCATTGCTCACTGAAAAATCGGCTCTCGGTACCACTGTCGAAACCCACGCAAGGCGGTCTGCTGTCAAACAGCTTGAAGTTGGGATCGAACCTGTCACCCCTGCATTATGAAACGCGTTCGCAACACTCTAAGCCACAAACAACGACACGCAAAAGACGTACTATCTTTAAAAAACAATGCTGAAAGCCATCCCGCTGCACAATCTGATCATCGCAATGTAAGATAGGAGGTTATTGCGGCTAGTGTACTTACGGGTGACACTGTCGGGTGTCCTTGTCAAGGACTTGTTTTTCCTCACACAGGTGTTCAATGAAAGCTCCATTGACACACTCTCTATAGCCCCAGCAGCCGATCTCTATCACCCCAAACATGTCCGCATTCTGGCACCTCTCGTCTGGCGGTGGAGTTGCGGCGCCAAAAGCTGAGAGGAGATTTATACGACCACTAGTGAGAGTTGAGTTGTCATACAAACATGGTTGTTTTAGTGAGAGCTGAGTTGTCATACAAACATGGTCGTTTTAGTGAGAGCTGAGTTGTCATACAAACATAGTTGTTTTGGTGAGAGCTGAGTTGTCATACAAACATGGTCGTTCTAGTGAGAGCTGAGTTGTCATGCAAACATGGTCGTTTTAGTGAGAGCTGAGTTGTCAAAAAACATGGTTGTTTTAGTGAGAGCTGAATTGTCATTCAAACATGGTCGTTTTAGTGAGAGCTGAGTTGTCATACAAACATGGTTGTTTTGATGAGAGCTAAGAGTTGTCGTACACACATGGTCGTTTTAGTGAGAGCTGAGTTGTCATACAAACATGGCCGTTTTAGTGAGAGCTGAGTTGTCATACAAACATAGTCGTTTTAGTTAGAGCTGAGTTGTCATACAAACATGGTCGTTTTAGTGAGAGCTGAGTTGTCATACAAACATGGTCGTTTTAGTGAGAGCTGAGTTGTCATGCAAACATGGTCGTTTTAGTGAGAGCTGAGTTGTCAAAAAACATGGTTGTTTTAGTGAGAGCTGAATTGTCATACAAACATGGTCGTTTTAGTGAGAGCTGAGTTGTCATACAAACATGGTCGTTTTAGTGAGAGCTGAGTTGTCATACAAACATGGTTGTTTTGGTGAGAGCTAAGTTGTCATACGAACATGGTCGTTTTAGTAAAGATGACAATAACAAACTGAAATGGCTTATATATACATCTAACAGTTTCTTACAGTTATAGTTCTTCTTGTGTTTTGTTCATCGCGTTGACCGTTTACAGCTTGACTGCGATATATGCGCATTTACGCCGATACATCCGACTTCTTTATGCATTTGTTGAGTTGGTTAGCCTTTCCGGGCATTTACATCTTCTCGCTTTCTTTCTTCTTTTTTTTTTTTTGTATCTTCTTCTTCTTGTTCTTCTTCTTGTTCTTCTTTTTCTTCTTCTTTTTCTTCTTTTTCTCCTTCTTCTTCTACTACTACTTCTTCTTCTCATCCTCCATCTCCTCTTTTTCTTCTTTTTCTTAGCGTTCACACAGGCTGTAGACTTCAACGGAAAATTTTGGTTGTTCGTTAACTTCTGGTTAGTGCCTTGTGGGAGAGCGTGTACAGTTCGGAGAAGCAGATGGATCACCACAGTCTGGTGAGAC
The DNA here is from genome assembly GCA_905116865.2 of Candidula unifasciata. Taxonomy (NCBI): domain Eukaryota; kingdom Metazoa; phylum Mollusca; class Gastropoda; order Stylommatophora; family Geomitridae; genus Candidula; species Candidula unifasciata. The sequence continues at coordinate 252,619 of CAJHNH020001915.1, read as the reverse complement.
TGATGCAGCGGGGAGTGACATTTCGTAAACAAACTACTAACATTTTAAATTTTCTGCATTTAAAACGTAAAGTTTCTATCTTCATTATCATTATTCTTCGTCGTCATCATCATCACACTTCCTGTCATTGGGTCACCACTCGTTGTTGTTGTCTGATCAGCTCTTTCCACCTTTGTCTGTAAGATGCGATAGACTTCATGCTTGCATGACTATGGCTTGTCCAGTCAATCAACTTCGGTATCCAGTTGTTTTTTTCTGCCTCTTCTCTTCCCCCCTACTGAGTCCTGTAGTATTGTTTCTGAGAGGTTGGCAATTCTTATTACATGTTCCATACCATTGCATTGTCCGCCTTTTCACTGAATATTAAAGAGGTTAATAGTCTCAAATGAACTAGGTAATTCAACAGCAAACCTGGTCATTTGTGATGTCTCACTGCATGTTAAATCAATAATGTGTCTGAAGGATCTCCTTTCTAATGCTTTTATGTTCGTTCCGAGTTCAGATTTTATGGTCCACATTTTACAGCCATATGTAAACGAACTAACCAACGAACTTTATTTTCAAAGGGTCATAAATGGGCACCCAGTTTTGTCTTACATTCGGCTCTTCCAAACGTGTACAGTTCGGAGAAGCAGATGGATCACCACAGTCTGGTGAGACTGATGCAGCGGGAAGTGACATTTCGTAAACAACCTATTGACATTTTAAATTTCCTGCATTTCAAAAGTAAAGTTTCTATCTTCATCATTCTTCGTCGTCATCATCATCCCGGTAACACTGCCTGCCTGTCATCTTTCACACAACAGTTGAATTGTAACAATAAATCATGCTATGTTTTTATAATAATATGCCTATTATAAAAATAAAGAAACAATACCACGAGTTACCCGTACCACTAGCTAGTGTTCTTATCAGTGGGAGCTTAGTTTTAAATGAGATGTTCTTGGATCTACATAATGTTTCCTGTTTGCCATGGATTGATGTTGTCTAGGCAATCCTAGACATGATTTTTAATCTGGATCCTAGTTCACTTAGAATGGATCCTAGGTCACTTAGAATGGATCCTAGGTCACTTAGAATTGATCCTAGTTCACTTAGAATGGATCCTAGGTCACTTAGAATGGATCCTAGGTCACTTAGAATTGATCCTAGTTCACTTAGAATGGATCCTAGGTCACTTAGAATGGATCCTTGGTCACTTAGAATGGATTCTAAATATTTGAAATGTTTCATTTTTCTCACTTGTGACCTTTGGCGTACATCAGTGTAGTTATTCCAGGTGCAACTTTAGTCATTACTTTGATCTTTTCCTCGTTTATTTCCATGCCATACTTGCTCAATATTTTATCAAGCAAGTTCTTCACTCACTGTTGTTTTTTCCCGGCCAACCCCATCGCTGTTATCTGCAAACATCAAGTTTGTTACGATTCGTCCTCCTTTGCTAACTGTTCCATGATGGTTTTCTAGGGCATCTTCATTATTAGCTCAGAAAGAAAAAAAATTGTAAGTGCATTACTTTATGAACGCCCCTCGTACGTCACATTTCTTTATTACAATACAGAGGTGAAACTAAATAACGAAAACCACCGAACTTTACCTGAGTCCAGTGCCAGCAAACAAAGAAAGGACCAAGAGAGAAGAGTCATTATGCTAGTGCTACAACTAACTGTCCTGTCAGGTCGTCTGCATAATGGGTTATATATACACGCCTGCTGCATTCCTTATCTGCTGTTCTCTGGCCTCAAATATCTTAGTATCTCCGTTTGATCCGGTTTGCGTTCAAAACATTTTAAAATGGCATTTCACTTTGACTAGACTTGCAGGGGAGATATAGACTATACAAATTCGAATTCAAAAGGCAAGTTTAGAGTCGACACCGCTAGGAGATTTGTGGAAGTTAAACATGAAAACTAGTTCCAAGATCAGAATTGAAAGACTGTCACTAGTGTATTATTTTTCTTTACCTGTCTGGTTTCAAGATGGGTTACCACTGGCGCAGAAAGTATTTGAAACGAGTGGCAACACCAAAGTCTGGAAGCTGGACAAGACTGGCGGTGTCATTGCCCCCTAAGTGCAGTCCTGAACCCCCACAAGTCTGGTGAGAGTTTCCCTATAACCTTGTTTCTCAAGAACCTCTTCAAGTATGGTCTCTCCTGTCAGGAGGTAAAGAAGATTGTCAAACAGAGGCTGATCAAAGTTGACGGCAAAGTGAGCACCGACCACCCCAATCCCACAGGATTCATAGATGTGGAGTCTATCGATGGGACCAAAGACAGCTTACTTATCCGGTACGATGCGAAAGGCAGATTTGTGTTGCGCAGAATCAAGCCAGAGGAAGCTATGTACTAACTGTGCAGTGTGCGACAGAACGGCGCTGGCCTAACAAATGTGCCCTATCTGACCACTCATGAGGGTGGGATCATCATATACCCAGACCCCTATGGTCAAGGTCAAGGACACCCTCATGGTGGACAATACCTCGGGCGAGATAAAGAAATTCCTTATGTCTGACACAGGTAACCTAGTGATGAATACGGGTGGGCATAACTTCGAGCGTGTCGGCACAATCCATAACATAGAAAGTCCACCAGGATCCTTCGATATCTTTTATGACAAGGACGCCCTTGGACATACTTTTGCCACCAGACTGTCCCACGTCTTTGTCATCGGCAAAGGCAACAAGCCATGGATCTCTCTAGCCCGGGGCCAGGGCGTCGCTAACCATCGCTGAAAAGAGGGACAGACGATCGCCGCCAAGACTCAGCAAATACATGCCAGGGAACACTAGAACAGGGCGCTACCAACACACAAGACATTGCCAGTTGAGAATAAACTGCACTACTGACCCCTGACGGCATCCGTGGCTTAGGCGTTGCGAGTCCGACTCGTAATTCCAACGTTCCGCGATCGAAACCCACTGCTGGCTGCGTAGATTGTTATCGTGATATGGGGCGTCGCAGGTCGACCCAGCCTAAAATGGTTACCAGGAAGAAGGCCGGCGTAATGCTGATCACACTACCCACCCAGTGCCGATTGGTCTGTAAAAATATGGGACGCTCTTCCCATATGCCCGATGCGCCGAAGGCGTGAAAAGGGATCCTTATTTACTGACCCCTGCTATCAAATTTACAAAACTAGTGCACGCAGGGATAAGTTCTTTAAAGTAATGTGGGGACACCATCTCAGACACCTGTCGACAGGGAAATAGAAATGATGTTCACTTTATTACTAGTGAGACAATGAAAGTGTAAGTTAACGTAGCTTACGAGAAAATATTAACTAATAAAGCTAAACACGTAGATGTGTTATTCTGTAGTGGAAATGTTATCGCGAACTTATTCAATAGTCCACACACACACACACAAAAGAAATACCAAAGTTGGCGATTATCCGTACAAAGTACAAATTTAAAAACAAAACTCAATGGGATCTACTTTTTTCCATATAAGTTTCTTTGTTTATCAGTGTGCCAAATTTAGAATGTGATATTTTTATTACGACTTTCCAGACAAGTTGATAAACCGGTCCGACTTTCAGTTGTACGATAGTGAGACAGATAGTCCTTATTGAGCCCTTAGCACGGATGACCTAGCCGACGCTGTTAAATGTCACATGACAACAGAATTCTTTCATGTCTACGACCAGTGGTTTTCTTTGACCTATGCCCCACCCATAGGTTAGAACGTATGACTGGTCAAGGCAACACTTCTCTCGAATGTCAGAAATGTCGAGATGGGAGATTACAGGAGAAAAGAATGCCAAGTTTTTTGCCACTCACCAGAATCTATACTTGACTTTTTAAAATCCTATTGTGGCTCTAGTGTTTCTTTTATGTTGTTATAGACTTGTGAGTTGAGATCGGCGTAGCACAAAAATAAATAACAACGAGACGCCATGCACATCAGAGGATTTATTAATGGACATAGAACTGGTACTATTAGCCTCCGGACCCTGGGTGTATACTGAGAGGAATATCTGAGCACCTATATACATGTCCGGAGTGCAGTTATGATAACCTAACTAACTAACCGTCGGCTCTGTGGTTAAGTCGATGCGAACGCATCGTAATGCCGGGATGCCAGGTTCGATCCCAGCTGCGGGCAATGCGCCTTGCGTTGGTTTTTAGAGCGGTATCAAGAAAACCGACCGCCAAGAACGCAATGGCAAACTACTGGACGTAATTTGCCTAGAAAAACCACGCAACAGCCAGGGGCTGTTGGGGTTGGTTCTGCAACGTCCTGTAAAGGATGCGCAACTAACCTGAACTAACTAACCAACTAATAAACTAACTAACTAAATAACTAACTAATAAACTAACTAACTTGCCTACGTCATGGGGGGGGGGGGGGCACACTAAGATAATAATGAGGCCCAGCGATACAGACACGGCTAATGACCTGGCTTTGGTTGCACAGTCAGCATTACTGGACACTAAGTAAACGGTCCTTGACGATCATGGAAGAGACAATCTGCCATGTTCGGTAAGTATAAGTAAGAATAAACTCACAGGGAGCAAGTACAGCGGGGATCTACAGTCATCAGTAGAAATTATCCTCTTTCGACACACGTTTCGGCCCACGATTCCTAAACGTATTCGGAGGTGGGCCCACCTGAGTTCATGAAGCTCAGGGCTGCTTCCCCGCCGCACAGAATTACCGGATGGTGTTATACTTTCGGCCAGAGACAAGACGACTTGGTGGTTTCGAAGGAGGTACTGTGAGATAAGAAGCCGCCACGGCAGCGTAATTAGAGCAGTCCGCATGCCTGGACGACCGAGCGACAAGCTTACTTTGGTTTACCGGACACATCTTGGACTTTTATTAGCAGTTGGCAGAGAGACACTGGCAGACAATTCGTACACGATGGACTTTTCAAAGGGATAAGAAACTCTTTTCCACTAGATACCCGGACCAACTCACCGAGGCCCGTCCCCTACGTTGTTGCGTTGCGTCCACAACCAGCTAGAGGCCCTTTCGGCCACCTCGCCCAGTTTTTTGAGTGCCCGTTTCCGTTCATTACCTAACAATCCTAACTCTTTAACCACATTGTAGAGCGAAGTGGAAACGAGGCCTCTCGCTCCCACTTCGACGGCAAATACCCGCACTGTGTAAGCCTCGTTTCTCCTCAAACCGGCTGCTAAATCACTGTATTTCTCGAGCTTATACAAATGATTCTCCTCCATCCGCGACTCAAACGGGACCGTCAACTCAATCAGGATGAGTTGCCGTTTTTGCGCAGAATGGAGAACGATGTCCGGTCGCAGGCCGGTTTTACGGATCAACTCGGGATACCGTTCATGTCCTGGCAGATCAACCGCCAGTAACCAGTCCCTCGCAGAGTCTAGTACAGATGGAGCGAATGCGTTTTTGTTGACCTTACCGATTGGAACCTGCCCAGCCTTGAGGAAACGAATGGGGGCGATACTAGAACTGGCTCTGGCGTTAGCCCTCATTCTAGCCTGGTCGACAACGGCTGCTAACTCCTTTAGCACCTTGTTGTGGCGCCAGGTATATAGCGGCCTTGACCTAGAGCTTTTCCTGCACGCGGACAGGACGTGCTCAAGAGTTTGCTTTGATTTGCACAACGGGCAAGTCGGATCGTTGGTCGCAGACCATTTAACCATGTTAACACCGGACGGTAATACATCGTACGCCGAACGAACGATAAAGCTCAGTCGCAGCGGGGTCATCCGCCAGATCTCACCCCATGTGAGTATTCTCGGCAATGCGCTCTCCAGGCTGACCCAATGGCCCTGCTGCGACTGTTGGGCTGCTTTCTGGACCCGAACCTCGTTTTCGTTGTCCCTCACCGTTTGTATCACCATGTCTCGGCGCTCTTTGGCTGAGGCCTTTGACCACCAATTGACTTTCTCGTGCCCTAGGCCTCGACGGTCGGTTTGTGTGTAACCCATCACCTCCTTCAATTTTAGTGCGTTCTGAGCAGATTCAATTGCATCGAGGACTCTCCACTTCTGACCAGTCTTTAGAGCGGGCTGGACAGCGATGACATTTGGGGTCTGAGGACTCGCGCAAAAGCATGGCGAGCCTAACTTTGCCGACTTTAAACTCTTCGGTTATTGACTTGAACGGAAGTACCAGCTTAGCCTGTTTACAATACAGAGCCACGTCGGTCAGACAAGGCGGTGCACCAATCCACTTTCTTAAGGCTGTATTGATTTTCTTTTCCATGGTTTCCACTGCAGTCATCGTCACCTCGTAGACTAGCAGTGGCCATAGAAGCTTCGGAATCAACATGAATTGGAGACACCATACCTTGAATTTTCCGATCAGCCTGCATCGCTCGATCGCGAGCAGGCCTGTAGCCAGTGACTCATGTATTCGCCGGACTTCCGCTCTGTCGGATAACTTCGAATCGTAAACGCGACCGAGACTCTTCGCCGGTTCCTCCAGAACCGTAGGGATCTTGTTCCTTGCCACCGTAAAAAAAACGCGGACTGGTCGCCGACACCTTGCCCTTATGGATTGACAGACTCCTCGATTTCTGCGGTTTGAACTGCATACCGCTCCATTGGACCACCGCGTCCAATCTATTCAGGATCGTGCGGGCAGACTCCTCGCTGCCCGTTATTATAGTCGTGTCATCCATAAATGCGCGCAGTGGCGGCAACCAGTGATCCCCTATTTGAAGGCCCAGTCCGTAGCCGGCCGCCCCGTCTAACACGATCTGCATTGCCATGACAAACAGTATAGGTGAGATCGTACACCCCATAGCTATCCCAATCTGCAACTCAGTCCACCTCGTGGTAAACGTCGAGGTAGAGAAGCGCAAAGCGAACTTGGAGAAATATTGCTCGACCATTTGACTGATCTGTGTCGGTACGTGAAACATGCGAAGGGCTCGCCACAGTAGCCTATGGGGGACTGCCCCGTAGGCGTTGGCTAAGTCCAACCATATAACGTGCAAATTGGTTCTCTCATGCTTGGCTCTCTGGATAGCCTCCCAGATCATGGTCGCGTGTTCAAGGCACCCAGGAACGCCTGGAATGCCACCCTTCTGAACACTCGTATCTATGTACTTGTTAGTCATCAGATACTGTGTGAGCCGGCGAGCCATGACTGAGAAGAATATCTTACCCTCAACATTCAACAGCGAGATGGGCCTGAATTGGGAAAGACTCTTCGAGTCCTGCTCTTTGGGAATGTAGACCCCATTTGCCTTTGACCACTCTGGACATATGTGATTGCGGATCCACGCTTGTCTCAACAAGACGTGAAGCATTTTTAGGATTTTCGGGCAACGCTTGTAAAGAACGTACGGAACACCGTTCGGACCTGGGCAGACTTTGCCGCTGGCTTTTTTCACAACGTCCTCAACCTCAGACCAAAGGGGAGGTACCAGTTTAAATGGTACCTTCGGCACCGAAGGCTGTTTGAGTCCGCTAAGGATCTCTGGATTGTCATCAAGAGGCTCTCTCCTCTTCTTATCAGAGTACATCTTGCTTAGATGTAGCTCAAGTTCTTTCTGACTGACAACCAGAGTCCCAGACTTCGGTTGCTCGAATAGACCTCGGGCAAACTGATACGGGTCCCTAAAGAATTTCTCTCGCTCCCTTTTAGTTCTTCGTCTGTTGTTACAGAAACGCTCGGCGCGACAGAGGGCACTGTGTTTGTTCTTTAAATGCACCCACACTTCGTACAGCCCCTCCCGTTCGCTGCCCGTAGCGGCTTTGAACTGTTTTCTGAGGGCATTCTTGTCTGCCCGACACTTCAGAATGTCCCTCTGCCTCCTGCTAGTATTCTGCTTGGCACCCGGCTGTGCCTTAACTACTGTCCCGAACTCGCGGGAGCAGTGTTCATATATTACATCACCAAATTTAGTAAGTAAAGTAAAGTAAAGTTCCCTTTTCACACCTTTCGGCGCATCGGGCATATGGGTAGAGCGTCCCATATTTTTACAGACCATCAGCACTCTGTGGGTAATGTGGTCAGCATTACGCCGGCTGTCTCTACTTTCCCAGGACAGCCCATCCTGGTACCCATTTTAGGCTGGGTCGACCTGCGACGTCCCATATCACGACAAAAATCCGCGCAGCCTGCAGTGGGTTTCGATCGCGGTATGCTGGCTTACGAGTCGTACTCGCAACGCCTTAGCCACGGACGCCGCCGCCATGTTCGGTATTGATCTCCAAATCCACTAAAGTCTAGGTTTCAAGAGTATGAGTGGACGAACACCCTTCTTGGAAGCCTCCGACAGAGGGCATGAAAGAGGACCTGCAGATCTACTTTTGTGCAGCCTCTATGGTAGACATGAGATGTAGAAGGGGCATGGAAGTTAAAGAGGACCGGCAGATCTACTTTTGTGCAGCCTCTATGGTAGACATGAGATGTAGAAGGGGCAAGGAAGTTAAAGAGGACCGGCAGATCTACTTTTGTGCAGCCTCTATGGTAGACATGAGATGTAGAAGGGGCATGGAAGTTAAAGAGAGCTGCAGTGTTAGTAGTAGTAGCTATTCATTTTACCCTAACCCTAACACCCCCCCCCCCCCATAATATGGGATGTCCCTAAATCACGCGTGATGTGGTCGCTAAACAGAAAAAGACCAATTCTTGGCTCAAGTCAAGTCACCTCTCTGTCACATTTGTTTTTTTGTTTTTTTTTTTTACATTAAAATTTTTATTCACCTACATATTATCTCCTTATCGCCTTTGTGTATTTGAAGAAATAACTATAATCGTATTACATACCATGTCGTCTCACTGTACAGCTTTTATTACGTCCCCCAAACGAATGCTAGTAATAAGCTTGAGAATTAAACACACACACACACACACACACACACACACACACACACACACATATATATATATATATATATATATATATATATATATATATAGTTACATACAATCTGACAACACAGAAACATACAGTACACAAATAATATCCTGTGATTATCACAAAAAGTTACTTATGCATACTGTTTCATGCAGTTTGCTGAAAAAATCATCCAAGAAACGAAACTTGTCTAAGTTCTCTCAATAATTTAAAATTACAAAGAATTATGTGACTACATTATGAAACATACTGCAGCTAAACGTGTAAGTAGTTTCTGTTGTACTTTATGTTTTTATGTTGTCATATTGTGTGTTACAATATAAATGTTAAATTCTCAAACTTTTTTCTAGAATTTTTGTTGGCGATGGCAGGGAACAGAAAACACACTGAAACAAACTAGAATGTCAGAGAGAAAACTTAACGTATCTTTGGTGAAATTAGCAACATGGTTGGTGAGATGGAGACGGTCTTGAATCAGCTCTCTTGGTGACTCAGTATCTTTCAAGACAACATCTTCTTTATTTGTATCTGCCCAATATGTTTTAATAATTCGTCTATAAAACCAAACACTGCCGCTTCAAATATTTCTGTAACTAACTGACCAACTGTCCATGATTCTCTTCCAAAAATCAGGATATACATTATATAGATCATGAAAACGTTTTTCGTCTCAGTTGACAAAGAAAAATTGCATATAAAATATTCTTCATTGTTAATAATTATGCAAATAAAATTGTTATGAATTACAAGGTTGTGTGTTTTTTATTCTTTCACTTGTCAACATCATGCGTGCTCGTCGTATTCTCTTCTGTTGTCCTCCCATGTCTGATCCTTGCTGCTACTACCTGCCTTCTCCCACTGCTCTCTGCCCGTGCTCCCGCGGTCTGCCCCGTGCCCCGGACCCAGTGCCCAGACTACTACACAGTGGTTAATGGTGCTGGTGGTCGTGCTGAAGTGATCGGTGGTGCCAGTGTTGTTGGTCGTGCCGAAGTGATTGGTGGTGCCGCTGTTGTTGGTTGTGCCGAAGTGATTAGTGGTGCTGCTGTTGTTGGTGGTGCTGCGGGGGTCGGTGGTGCTGTTGTGGTTTCTGGACGTTTGGTGCCGCACGGTGAGGGGACGTTTGATGCATAGTCGCATGTCTGGACGGGTTCGTTAAACACCAGACCTGAGGAAATTGCAGGGAGAAAAACAAAACAAAATTCCATTATGTGTGGATATTGTCTAAACATAGAACTCGGCAGCTCATATATGTAGACATTATGTAGGTACAAACACCATATACATGTAAATATATATATATATATATATATATATATGTGTGTGTGTGTGTGTGTGTGTGTGTGTGTGTGTGTTAGTATGTGTGTAAATTCTTCCTTTTTCTGTTCTTCCTCTTCTACATTTGTTTCTTTCTTCCTTTATTTCTTTTTTTCTTTCTTTCTTTCTTTTCTTTCTTTCTTTCTTTCTTTCTTTCTTTCTTTCTTTCTTTCTTTCTTTCTTTCTCTCTTTCTTTCTTTCTTTCTTCTTTTCCTACTTCTTCTTCTTCTTCTTCTTTCCCTCCTCCATCCACATTCCTTTATCCTGAAACAGAACTTCAGCTTGCTATCTTTATCATCGACTGCAGCTCACTTTGTACTTTGCCATTTCAAGGTTTATCACTTTAAGATGTTTTTTTCTTTATATATCTAAGTCTGAATTGTGGATTAACAAGGCAGATCGCGGACCCCCCTGTTAAACTTTTACGGACGTTTAGTTAGGGAACCTAAAACGGCTACGCTAGCCCTGTGTAACATGCAGCCTTATGTGAGGAAGATCGACTTGTGTGTAACCTGCTGTCTTTTGTGGGGAAGACAACTTTGTGCAACATGCAATCTTATGTGGAGAAGGATCACTTATGTGTAACCTGCAGTCTTGTGTGGGAAAGAACTTCTTTGTGTTTCGCCCAGCTCACCTTGTCTCCAATACTTTTCTCGTCTGTATTTTGATCTAAATTCCAATGCATCGAACTTCAAGTCTTCTAATCGTCAGTCAATATGATCTTTACAGAACGTCTCTCTAGTAGGGTCACACTTCAAATTCTCTCTTTCTCTACCCCATTCTCCAGCCCCCGTGTGCTTTTGTAACCAACGCCTCTTCAATGTCATGTCTTCGACAGTCACGAAGGTCAGCGTCTTTTCTGGAAACTATGCCCTCCATCAATGCCCGCCCCCCTTCGGCCACCATGATGTTTAATATGGCCAAACTAGCTCAGTTACCAGGACTGGATGCTCTTCATGTAAGATGTCAGAGTTTTTTTTTTTTTTTTTTTTTACATGGTATTCTAAGAATTGTTATGTAACATTTCTTTTCAAACACATCGTTTGTATTTTTTTATGTCCATGCCTTTCATTCGTCAGTTGCCAAAATAAAAGACTTCAAAAGTTTTGCTGAATCTCGTTTGCTGGTGGTGTGCTATAGATTCCTGCACTGTTACAGCAAGTTTGTTTTTCTAGCTTTCCTCGAAAACAAAAAACGCAGTACTTACTTGTTTCATTTTGTAATTTAGCCCTCTATGTCGATATTTTTTGTTCCATATTACGTATTCTATTGTTTACCAGCTCTGTTGTCTTGTCCATAAGTTTTCTAGTCACAATATGTGTTGTATTTAGAATCGCACTGATAAAGACTTGAGTGGAGACGTTCGGTTGTGTTTGTGTGTGTATTTGCTATTCTCTCGGCTAAACTGTCTAGTCTAATGAGTGCAATAAACTTACTTCCACTACAGTAAAACTGGCCAATGTTTATTCCTCCGTAGCATCGGTAATAGGACCTGCAATTATCAAACTGCAACAGAAGAAATGAGCAATCATAGTTAACTACAGGTTAACAATAAGAAAGGGAATCGATAATTTCACCTCACACGATAAAGTCTAGAGATGTTAGTTGGCTGTCTCCCTGAAATGTTAATCTTTCATGTGTATGCGTGAGGTCGGCTTTGTGGCTAAGTCGATGAGAATGCTTCGTAATGACAAGATGCTAGGTTCGATCCCAGCTGCGGGCCATGCGCCGTGAGTTGGTTTCGACAGTGGTATTAAGAAAGCCGACCGTCCAGAGAGCAATGGCAAACTACTGGATGTAAATTTGCCTAAAAAAACCACACTACAGCCAGGGGCTGTTGGGTTGCTTCTGCAACGTCCTGTAAAGGATACGCAACTAACCTGTATGTTTAAGAGAGACTGTGTGTGGGGGGAGGGGGAAGAGGGGGGAATTTACGTGCCAGTCTATAGTGATGTAGCGATTAAATCAATGGTTCTCAGCCTTCCTAATGCTGCGGCCTTTTAATAGAGTTCCTTATGTTGGGGAGCCCTCCAGCCATAGAATTATTTTTATTGCTACTTCATAACTTCAGTAAATATTTGTTTTCCGATTGTCTTTGGCGACCCCTGTGAAAAGGTCGTTCGATCCCCAAAAAGGTCGCGACTCACAGGTTGAGTATTGCTGGGTTAGACCCTCGCCTGTGGATCGTAAGGTCGTTGGTTCGAGTCCTGGCTGAGCTGGACTGTTTTCAAAAATGACTTTGGCTTTCAGGTTGACCCAGCATTGAGTGGGTATCAGGAATAATCCTGGGAAGCAAAAGCGACCGGTGTGTTGGCCCCATCACCCAGCGAGTGGCGATTGGTGTATAAAATGTAGGTCTAGCCTTATATGCCTAAAGCATTTGAAGACATGAAAACTACACTTTTCTTTATAACAGAAACGAAGCTTACCAGAGACAAGACAAATAGAAAAAAAACAGATAGACAGAAACAAAGCAGGCAAGAGACAAGTCAGACAAAAACAAAGCAGATGAGAGACAAGACAGACAGAAACAAAGCAGGTGAGAGACAAGACAGACAGAAAAAGGCTGGCTAGAGACAAGACAGACAGAAAAAAAGGCTGGCTAGAGACAAGACAGACAGAAAAAAGGCTGGCTAGAGACAAGACAGACAGAAAAAAGGCTGGCTAGAGACAAGACAGACAGAAAACAGACTGGCTAGAGACAAGACAGACAAAAAAAAAGCAGGCTAGAGACAAGACAGAAGCAATGCAGGCGAGAGAAAGACAACAGAAACAAAGCAGGCTAGAGACAAGACAGATAGAAGCAATGCAGGCGAGAGAAAGACAACAGAAACAAAGCAGGCTAGAGACAAGACAGATAGAAGCAATGCAGGCGAGAGAAAGACAACAGAAACAAAGCAGGCTAGAGACAAGACAGATAGAAGCAATGCAGGCGAGAGAAAGACAACAGAAACAAAGCAGGCTAGAGACAAGACAACAGAAACAAAGCAGATGAGAGACAAGACAGACAGAAACAAAGCAGGTAAGAGACTTAGTGTCGAAAAACTAATAGCTTGTCACTACGGGGAAAAAAAATCTTTTTTTTTTTTTATTTACAATGTTAGACCAATTATTTTATAATAGTCATTTGTAGGTATGTATGTTGTTACATTTGTTGACTTTGAGTTTTAAAAAAACATGGTTGCAACAGCCGCCATTTTGATTTTAAAAAATGTACTTAGCTAAAATTTTAAAAACAAACAAAGGTATTGAGAAACAGATGATTGATTCATGAACTTTAAACCTATGTTCAGGGTCAGGTCTTAATTATTTACTTCAAAGATGTTTCTAAATATTTTTTTTTTAGAATATTATAGTTTAGGTATGTTGAAAAGATACAAAAATGTAGCTTTTTTAAGATAATAATCAACTTTTAAAAACAATTACTTGATAAACTGTAATTTTAAATAGACCTAACCCTATAATATTGTGTTAGGAGTATCCACACTAAATTTCACTTCTCTGGCCTTCATATTAGCTGAGATTTTAGGATATTCCAAACAGAACAACCCGAAAAATTGAATTGTTAGAAAAGTGACTTTTAAACTTTTTTTTTTATCTTAAAAATGTGCATGGGTTGGTGTCTTTAGTATTAACTTAATGCTAAATTGTTTACAAATGACACAAATTTTGTGTTAATCTTATCTACGAATGCCGAACTTTACAAAAATTAACACACTGAAAAAGTGATATTTTTGTCAAAAATTGAAAAAAAAAATGCCGTGTAGTAACCCCTTAAGAAGAAGAGGGAGAGATGAAACAATACTCACTAAATCACTGTACATAGCATCGGGAAGTCCCGTACAGTCTGAGTTCTTATCGCATTCTGTGTGTCCCGTCCCTCTACTGGGAAACATCAATGATTATAATTATATTCAAGCTAACAGAGGATGAATTCAAGAGGAATGAAGAAACAAAAGAAATGTCCGGGCAACTACTGACAACAATAGTTAATAAACCAAGAAGATTGCGCTATACTAAACACATCCTGGGAAAAAACTAGCAGTGCATCACTAGAAACGAATATTGTTAGGAAATAGAACGACTGAGCAAGAGAGGATGTCAAAAAGAAAACCCTAACATCAATGTTGGTAAGAGAGGTCAAAGGTGCTGGACTGGATTCTATTCATAAAATGGAAGGGACTGAGCAGCATAGAACGGAATGGAGGAATAGACTCCAAGCCCTGTGTGATAAATAACGGCACAAAAAGACACTGGCTGAATGAATTAATATTCAAGCTATAGTGTATGTCATCAACTTAATCATCATTACAGTAAACCCTCTGTACTCTTGGCTGTAGTACCGGTTTGCGGTTTTCTCCATGTCATCGCTATGTGACATTGGTCATCATGTTCGTCACATCCTCCTGTCTCACGTACTGTCAGTCATGTTTCTTTTCTTCTTCACTTTCACCAGCTGTAAACTGACGGACAGTTCTGGTTGTTCATCCACTTCTGGACTGCAGTTCTTTTTCAGAACCTGAAATTTGAGTGTGCATCCGTCTTACAGATCTGACTCATTTGTATGCAGACTGCGGGTACCTTGCCTCTCAGGCAAATGCACTCCAACTTTGAAGGAAGCTCCCAATTAGTCGACTCTTACGACATGCTTTTGGGTAGGCAGTGGGTCTTTTTCTCGTTTTCCCTATAACAGGACTCCAGAACCCACACAGGAAGTCAGACATATTTGACACAGATGTTCCTCCGTGACATGACACTCACATTTATATCGTCTATCCCATCTATTTCAATTCTCAGGAGTCTTTGGCTAGGAGGTCACCACCACCAAGTCATGCCATCATAATGAGAGAGTCCGCAAGTTTCTTGAGAACCACTCTAAAGAACCAGTTTATTTGTTTAATAGTGTTCTTTATCTCTTAAGGGCCTTAGTGTCTAACATAGTTTCATTTCACAGTACCCAGTTACATACCTTGTCGTAACCCGTCATCTGCCTATCCTATCTCTATGAGTCATTTGACCCCAAATACAAAATGCAAAAGTGCGTTGATTTTGTACTGTTCCTGGGTGTGTATTAAATGCTTTGTTCTCACAGATAAGTATTTAGGTGATTTTTGTGTGTTCTTGTTTGCGGTTGCATCATTGTCTATTAGTGATAAAGCTTTCTCACTGCAATTATTTTATCTTTCTCAACTGTGACATCGTGAAACTGAATAGGACTTCTGCAGACAGAAAGGATGTAAGTTGGACCGGTAGTCTAGTACCTAGTCAGGGTTGTTGAGAAGGGGGTTGGTATGTACTATAGACAACCATACATATATATATAGACACGCATGCATAATTAAATTTACATACATAACATGCAGGCCTGCACACCCATGTGCGTTGGAACGCACCTAAATTTGTTTGCATACACTCACATGTATATCTGTATACATAGGGAAAGCAGGGGCAGATAACGGGCATTCCCCGTCATGCAAAGAGGCTTCAATAAATGCAAAGTACAGCGTAAAGGGAATAGAAAATTTAATATTGTCCGCCCAAAAGCACAGAGAAGATCGAAATCTGTTCTTGAATTTAAAGAAAACGAAAATAATGTCCACAGATAAAACTGGCTGTCACCCAACAATAACAATAAATGATGAACAAATTGAAAATATCACAAACTGTGAATATCTAGGCTCTATAATAAACAACAATGGAGACTGTTCGACAGAAATTAAAAGGAGGATGGCCATAGCAATGCAAAGATTAAACAGCCTTAAAAGTCTATGGTTAAGTTCCAGCAGGGGATAAAAATGAGAATTTTGAGAGCATGCATCTTTCCTGTGGCTACATACGGATGTGAGTCGTGGACTATCTCTCAGTCCTTAAGAAAGAGAATAGGGGCTTTTGAGCTGAAATGCTATAGAAAGATTCTCAGAATATCTTGGACAAAGAAGATGAGAAATATTGACATCTTTAAAGATCTGAACATCAAGGAAGATTGGCTAATAAACAGCATCCTTTCTCGAAAGCTGAAATATTTTGTTCATATCAAGCGCCATGACGGATTAGAAAAAATTATAGCAGAAGGCATGGTACCAGGAAGGAGGGGCAGGGGCCGACCGACACGAAGATGGGCACAGGATATAAGTGACTCCTTGAGTGTGAAAGTACATGAGGCGGGAGAAATGGCAGGAGACCGAGTTTCTTTCAGGCAGACTGTGATGATAGCGACGTTTTGCAAAGGACCTGCTACATGATGATGAGATACATGGCGCTCTGCTCCTACAAGACCATACTGCATTCAGTATTTCACATTGCACGACTCTCGTGGTGGAGCGACTCGGCGCTCGCCTGCAATCCTGAGGTGGTGGGTTCGGGTCTGACAGAGACGTGCTTTTAAACAAATGACCTTGCTTCTGGTTCGACTCATCCTTAAATTGGTACCAGTTACAGTCCTGGGAAGTAAAAGTGACCGGCGTGATTTTGGCCACATCACCCATCGAGTGCTGATGACTCTATAAAATAAAAGGTATAGCCCGATTAGCCCCATATGCCTGTAGTCATGAAAAACAGCACTGTACTTTTAATTTCCTATTGCTACCAGACGGTCCGATCTTCATACCGCTGTCGAAATAGACGCAAAGCGGTCTGCTCCCAAATCGCCCACAGCCAATTAAAAATACATTAAACGAACGATGTTCTTGGTCCCTGAACAACATACGCTACCTCAAAAGAAACGAGGACACCAATGCGAGGGCTCTACTTACACGTGACACTGTTCAGTTTCCTTGTCCAGGACCTGTTTGTCCGGACAAATGTGTTCAATGTAAACTCCATTGACACACTTCCTGTAGCCCCAACAACCGACCTCTATGATCCCAAACATGTCCGCACTTTTGCATCTCACGTCGGGCGCTGGAGTTGCGGCGCCAAAAGCTGGGTAAAAAAACATACAGGGTGTTTGTAAAGTATAACTACAGTTTGTGTGTAAACAAATTTGAAAAACGAAGACATCATACACACAGAAAAATACTTTAAAAAGTCATTGAATTAGTTACAATAGTCACAGCTACGGGTCTTATGTTATTTTGGGGAAAGCTGAAAAATACCAGTGAAATATTCTTGAAAACAAGTTTCCAAAATGTCCACAGCGGGCTTCAAGACCACGTGTGCATCGGAAGCCATTTTGAAACACTCGTTCAAAACAACAAAGTTATTTATTCCTCTGATGACACCATTTTGTTTCGACGGCAAAGAATTACTCCAGCAGACACCAGTCATTCACTGCATATTGCATCACTCCTCTACCCACTACCCCCGTTTCGCGATATTCACCATGCTTTATTTCCATGTTACGCAATCGTGTTAGTGTCATACATTCGTCATTATCTACTAGCCCAGTCCGCTCTCAGCGCTGTCCAAGCTTCTTCTTAATGCGTCTGTGCATTGCTTGCCAGTTGGTCCGCTCGCTAATTACCCTTCACTCCCGCATGACCAGGTGTGTAGATCCAGGTGAGGGAGGTTAAGTGCGATTTTCTAATGTGTTCTACATATTCAGATTGCATACTTCCTGTTGCTATCTTCTGAAGCATGTTTATTGAGTCGTTTACAATTACTGCATACGTGGCTGTAGCTCTGCTCTCTATGCTAGTGCTCTAGAAACAGCGACGTTCTCTATGGCCATGCTTGACGTGGTTGTCTGGTAAGCGCCGCTAATCTCTTGTTCAGGAGAGATCTTGATTTATTCGATCTCCTTGAAAGTTATAATTAGGGCACTTGCAATGATTTACCACACACAACCTTGGGATAGCCTCCCATCCTGGGCGGGTTGTGTTCGTACTGTTATTCCTCCCAGGAGAAACGAAGGATTGACACTCCTGGATTACTTTGTCTAAATCTGGACTGCAGACTGCGTCATCATCATCATCCTCATCATCATCATTATCAGGTGCCCTGTCAGTTCGTGTGCCGACACACCTCTATGCCATGCAACAAGACGGTCAAGAATCTTGTCTCGTTGTCTTCCTCTATCACTCCTTCCACAGATCTTTCCAGTGGTCACACCATTTTCTATTTTCCCCCTTCTCATAACATGGCCAAAAATGATGACTGTCTCCCTCTGATATCTGTGATAAGTTGTCTTCGGGCTCCCGCCTCTTTCAACACCTCTTGTTTGCTCTTTTTGGCTGCCCAAGGTATTCTAAGCATTCTTCTGTTGAACCACATCTCTGAGGCATCAAGAAATTGTTTGGCCTGCCTACCAATTGTCCAGGATTCGAAGCCATGTGTTAAAACTGGATGTATATAGCAAGCAAGAGTTCTTTTTCAAACTCTCGCAAATCCCACATATCGCTCTCACCCCCCGAAAGATTTCTCCCAGTGCGAACAAGAAATTGTGTCCCGTGTGGGTCCGTCTAAGAAACTCCATATTTACTGAATTTGAGTGGCGGTTTTTGTCTCTGTAAACAGCAAAAAAAAAAAAATATTTATGTCACTCTAAAATGAACGGGTACAACTAAATCACAAAACAAACGAAACTTTACCTGAGTCCAGCGCCAGCAAGCAAACAAAAGACAAATAGAGCTGAGTCATTGTTCGACTAGTGAGACTGGTAAGAGAACTGTACTTTCAGGTCGTCTTCAGATGGGGTTATATATACACGTCTGCTGTATTCGTTATCTGCAGTTCCATGGGCTTGCAAATCTTCTAAGGATCCGGTTTGCATTCAAAAGATTTCACAAAATTATTAATCTCTGAATAGACGTGTAGCCGAGAGATAGACTTTAAGAATTCGAGATTACAAAAGGCCAAAAAAAGTTAGCATAGCACTAGGTGATACGTGGAAGTCAACGAAGATTAAAGATAGTACCAAACTTTCAATATGAAGATTTAAATCAAATCATAATATATCAAATACTTTGGCAATATTTAACGTCACATTATCTTAGAAGGAAGTAGTTGAAACATGGTTTACGAAAGTCAAGACCCCCAGCACCAAGGTGGGGGGGAACACAATATTGTTGCCACACTAGGTATACAGTTTTCAGTACTTGATGAAAGTTGAGAAGTGGAGAGGGACCAAGTCGGTCCCCGCTGACCCTGGCTGGAGGCGAAGTTCTGCGAGAAACTGCTTTTTTTTTGAAGTGATCACTTAATATTTTGCTCAAAATAACTTCTGTTTCCACTTTTTCTACTCCTTCATCTCCCCCTCCTTCTTCTACATCTTTTTCTGTTGCTCCTTCTGCTTCTCTTTCTACTTTTTCCTTTCATTCTAAGCCTCCTCCATTTATCCAAACAAACTTTGGTTGAGGCTGGGAAAGGTTGAGGGTGATGTTAGGTTGGTCTGTGTGCTGTTTCTATTAGTCTTGTTAGCTGGTCGCCACATCACTACCAGGGTTCTCAAAACCAATGTTCCAATTGTTTCTGTATTAGTGTATTTTATAGTATTTTGCTATTTTAGTTCTTTGCCGTTTATTCTTCTTCTCGTGTAGCCTATCAAAATATGCTATCTTATATCTGCCTGCCTGTCGTTTGCTACCTAAAATGTTAGACACCCTGAGATAATAAAATCTCAATCTAGATCGAGTACCAACACGACCTGAAGATCTGACACCGTGAGACTAAAGACTCTCAGAGCTGATAACTGATCAACAGGTCCTGAAGATCTGACACCGTGAGACTAAAGACTCTCAGAGCTGATAACTGATCAACAGGACCTGAAGATTTGACATCGTGAGACTAAAGACTCTCAGTACTGATAACTGATCAACAGGACCTGAAGATCTGACACCGTGAGACTAAAGACTCTCAGTACTGATAACTGATTAATAGGACCTGAAGATTTGACATCGTGAGACTAGAGACCCTCAGTGCTGGTGACTGACCAACACAACTTGAAGATGTTAAACCGTAAGATAATGACTCTCAGTTCTAGTGGCAGACCAACAGAACTTGGAGATTTAACACCCTCAGACTCTTAGTGCTGATGACAGACCTCCAAGGGATTTATGATTAGGACACCTGTGACCCTCAACCAGCCTGTTCTTACCTGATATCCCCTGTGGGTAATGAAACAGGTATGCTCTCTAATGTGGTCTAAAGTTTTTTATTTGCGGAACCATTCTTTTATCTAATCTTCTGTAGCTCTGATTTCTTGCTCACCTGTTTCGCCATTGCAAAGAGCAAGCCCCAGTGGTTTTCTCTCATGAGGAAAGTGCCATTTGTCATCACTCATCCAAGATTTTATTTATGCCACTTTTCTTTAGTCTTGCTCTAGTTGATACTTTTTTTAATAGGTGGTCTCCACATCATTTCACGTGCCTCAGTGCTTTTGTCTCCCTTCTTATAAAATGCCTCGAATATATATTTCTTGTATTTCCTAGCTCGAGCTGGAAGTCTTTTACTCTGTCAATTGTCAAACCGCAGACCACTTATGCTTTGTTGTACATGTTTTTGCAACTGTATATCCACATAAGATGTTGCAGCGGCCCAAATTCGCTCCTATAAATGCTCAGACATTAATCAAAAGCTTCTGCACTTTTCTTATGCATAGCTAATTAATGTTATTCTTTGTCATTGCATCTGATTCTTCCCTTTGTGCTCGTTTTCTTGATTTACGCCGTTGGACGAGTTCTTGTGATAAACTGCATCTTTTTTTTTTTACAATTTTTTTTTTTTTTTTTTTTAGTTTTTTTTTTTTCCTTCTAGTTCCGTACAGCTCAAAGTAAGGTGCCAGTATTCTATGTTTACCCTATGGCACAAGGTAGAGTTTGGTGGGACATGTTCAGTTTGTTTGTTTGTTCTTTTTAGTATCCAGAAGCCATGAGGTGTTAACCCTTAGGCTCGGTATTATGGATATCGCAACCTTTCGGCCTTGATTCCATTGTAAATACCGTAAGTCTGGGAGAAATGTGGCTTTTCTGCCTACCCCCGTGATTGAACCCGGACCACAAGGAATTCGTCACCCGGTCTCCGCACAATCCGATTTAGCCAACTACGCTAGAGAGCCGGGCGGACATGTTCAGAGATTCACCCTGTCTGTAATGATTACCTTTCCCTGCTGGTAAAATAAGTGGTAATCATCACTAACCGTCAGCTCTGTGGCTAAGTCGATGCGAACGCTTCGTAATGCCGGGATGCCGGGTTCGATCCCAGCTACGGGCCATGCGCCTTGCGTTGGTTTCGACAGTGGTATCAAGAAAGTCGACCGTCCAGAAGAAATGGCAAACAACTGGACGTAATTTTGCCTAGAAAAACCACACAACAGCCAGGGGCTGTAGGGGGTTGGTTCTGCAACGTCCTGTAAAGGATACGCAACTAACCATCACTGTTTGCTTCTTATAGACTTAATAGTCCTTCTTTCTCTCTATCCTTCTCTCTCTCTCTCTCCTTCTCTCTCTCTATCCTTCTCTCTCTCTCTCTCTCTCTCTCTCTCTCTCTCTCTCTCTCTCTCTCTCTCTCTCTCTCTCTCTCTCTTTCTCAAGAATTTAATTCCATTGTTTCTCTGTTTACATTCATCTCTTTTTCATAGCAAGTTGATCTGTAATTTACCATAACTGAGAGACTGCAGCATCGATAGCGCATGTGTTATAAATGACCCAGCTGGTGGTATGTATCATTTCGGCAGCCTGCTCTAGTGCTTGGATCTCTGCTAAATACCTGGAACAATGGGTATACACTTTGCATCGCTGTAGTTATCGGATATGTGAAACATCTGTTGGCACCCCTATTCTTAACATCCCTGGTTGCTGATCCACCTGTGTATGCTATTCACGGCTAATCACTGTCGTTGTAATTTTTACCCCTCGTAAATTTTATGTTTGCAGCTTGTGTCTATTTGTTTGTGGTTCTTTAAACTAGTGCGCCTATCTGGCCACTGACTTCAACGGAGGGTCGTTCATTAACAACTACCATACGTGCACTTTGTGCACCGCACTCATCTTTACTAGTTTATATATCTGAATGGCTCCTTTTTCTATGAGTGCTGGCACCATGATTGTTCTACGAGGGAGGCTGTGGGTCGAGTTCACTCCTAACCTTTCTTCTTTATTATATGGGCTGCTTACTTAACATGACAGAGATCTTGATGTAGCTTCAAGTCCAAATGGGTGCTAGTGTCGCATGACAGCATCCACACATCTGCCACAGCAGGAAGGTCCATATAGCTGACCACACTAAACTCGTCATCGTAACTATGTAATAGAATAGGCCAAGCATAGTTAGATAGTTCGTTTGTTGTGGGGGAGTCCTGATAGGAAAAATCTCTATAAAACCCTTTGATAATGACTCTTTTAGGCTTTGAGTGTCTAATTAAATGTTAGGACGCCTTTTCTACGCCTATTCTAAATAAATTGTCTGACCACTGCACTGCATTGGTGAGCGCGATTCGTACGCTAACTGCTGTTGTTAGGGGACGTGTTTATGTGCGTCACTCTCTACAGTCCGGTCTTGGAGGCAGGCGTTTTTCCTTGTGTCTCGCCAATTGACCGTTATACAGACAAGATTCCTTGTTCTCTTTTTTATTTACAATGGGTGAGTTTTCTTAAGGACTTTTTAATTGAATAATTGAGTTCATAGTGTCTGTGATGTAGGTAAGTAAGGTCAGCAGCTGGATAATGCGAATCTGTTTTCCTACGATTCTTGCCAAGGAAGGTGGCGAAAGGAGCTCCAGATCGGAATGCACTTTCGGTTGACATTTCTCGCAGAATGCTTTGAAAATGGCCTTTTAAACCTTTTCAATTCAATCAATCTACATATCTGGAGTGGGTTTGTAGTATTGATAACTTTGTATCGTTAATTATTTGCTAGTATTCGGTATCAGAACTTGGTAAGTCTCTGAATGGTTTTGAACGACAAAAAGCTTATGGGCAGACATGACGTCATGTCCGCTGTTGCTAGGTGATTTCGTAACCACAACAAGCTTCGACTGTCGTATTGTTTTCATAACATATTTCAGTAGGTCTTGGTTTTGACTTCATCGCCGATCCCTTATTTTCTACGTTAGAAGGAACGGTAAATAATGGGGATCTGTCTAACCTTTGCCACAGAACTGAATCCCGGAACTCTTCGAGTTAATGATCTAGTGCTCACTCTAGGAAACAAAAAGGATTCTAGGATAGAGGTGACCAACTTTCATGGTTGGGAATAACCTCAAGTTTATCTGAGCATGAGGAGATGGTAAGGATGTTGATTGACCAGGTGCATTAGATACGGTTCGCTCATGGGTGTTGCTTTGTGTTTTTCAGGTTATGAAGATCCAACAAGTGTCAGTGTCTTGTAGACTGGTTCCTTCTGACACTACACATTAAGCAATTTACATGTGGTGAATTGTGGTCCTGAACGTGTGGACGATACTTGAGTCGTCGTCTTCCGAGCTCAAGGTGATTGTTCTCGATCAACGCCAGAAGCTGTTCCTGCTGGTGAAATAATGTTGGGAAGTCTGGCGACGTGAAGATCTATTCCGGCATCCAGAGAAGCAGCCTCGTTTTCTGAGAAGTCCTATCGTAAAGTACGGTAGTCGGAAACTTCGCTCCAGCATCCAGAGGAGATATAAGATCTAAACAGATAAGTCAGAGTGACCCGTATGACGGATTAAATCTAAGTGGACCTTTCCCAATCCATCAGATTCCTCAGACATGATGAATACTGGACAGAAACGTAGAATAGGAGGACGACACTCGCACTAACTTTGTTCTTGAAAGTATTCAATATTCTTTCAGTTAATTCTTCAAGTTATTTTTCTTCAGCTTGGTTACAGGGAACCTATTACATTGATTCTCGAGTTCATCTGCCTTCTAGTTCTTAGGAGAGTTTTGTCTAATTGGAGTTCCTTGTGGCATTTATAAACGTAGTCTTGTCTTATCGTATTCACTGTTGATTATTTGTTCGACTGGATTTACATTAATCCAGTCTGGGGGCAAACAGTGGTGAGGACGTCTGGCCGAGAGGTACCCAAGTGTTCATAATAACCCTGTGGAGTCAGAGCTCGTGTCACCTCATCCCTGAGACAGGTTGAATGGAAAGTTTGAACCGAGGGTTAGGCCTCTAGACGAACGAGAGCCACCATTCAAAACACTCCTGTCTCAGAGCACCTGAGGGATTTGTGAAAATATCCTGTAAGTAAGGTGCGCGACAAAACTGCCATACGACAGCTAGGCACGGTCACTGTTTTTAGTCTGTGCAAATTTTAGCCTCCAATTGATGGTGGCCGTTGCATTTTCCTCAGTTTGTAAACAGAAAGTATAAGGTTTTGTCGGCAGCTACTGAGTTAAGTGCATAACGCGACACTGTGAGCTGCGGATTTCATTTGGAATGTTTTTCGACTGTGACCAACTTGTGAACTGTAGATTCAGAAAATGGCGCTTGGCTTGTTGCTACAGAATTGATGAAGCCTTATATTATTAAACTTGATCGCGCGTGTGCAACTGCTGATCTGTTTGCAACTGCCCTTTACGTCTTTGATAAGCTTCCTTTCTAACGTTAGGCTGTTTGTGTTGGAACGTCTGATGGCTGCTTTATGCTTTTAATGCGTGTGTATGCTGGTGGACACGCTGCAACTGCAGTCTCTGTCATTTTTTCCACAAGGGACAGTGATGGACATTCTGTGTTTCCGTTGACACAAGAGCGAAGCAACTACTGATCGACCATTTTACTATGAAGCTTACACTAAGGTAACAAAGTGTTTTAGTATCTTCTTTTTCGTTTCTTTGTGCTATTACATTTTTCTTTCTTCATCTAATTCATTTTTTTTAAATCTATTCGTCAGCCGGTTACCACATCAAAGTTTTGGAAGAAAAAGGAGAAGGGATATGATTGTAAGAATCTTATGTGTGTTGTTTCTAATTCGTTGCATAAGCCGATCTTCATTTCTTTAAGACAATTTTTGATACCTTCGTCCCATTTTTGCGAGGCCCTCTCATTGCTCTGTGTTTGTTATATTTCTCCAACCTGGTGTACTGTATCATTTCCTACTAGCGTATTCTACTCAAATGACCAAATCATATTATATGTTGCTGTGTAATGTTTACATTCTAGAAGATCTGGAAGCGACACCAATGATAAAGCTTATCTAAGGAGTGTAGACAGGGTATATTATCTACTAGATACTTGGAAATTATATCCTAAGCCTCACACTCTCAAACATTTTTTTTTTCAATCGAGGATACATGACTCACTGACGTTTTACTCCACTAGGGCATCACACAAGCGATAAACACCCGATGACACAAAGTGCTACCATGTGGATGATGATCACCCGTGGAAAAGTCCCGGAATCCGCGTTCAGCCATTAGGCCATGTATATTGCCGGGCTATATTGCGGCCCCTGTGAAGAGCCATGCGGGCTTCAAAAAAAAAAAAACGAAAAATTGTATCTCACAAGGGAAACATAAAGGATACATTGGGGTGTTTTCCACTGAAGGCAGTTCCTGTTTCATAGAATTGCTTTTAGATCAACAAATACTGTAGTCATATATTATCTGACACTAACCGAATTCTGGGGACACAGAATGAACTCAATCAGTGATAGCTTATAATCATTTGAGAAGCTATAATGACAATCTTCTGGAGTAGAAGTCAGTCGAAATTTGCCCTCTCTTTTTTGGAAAGGAGGTGGGAGACGGTGGGTGGGGTCGGGGGGGGGGGGGGGGGTCGGGGAGGAATTAGCTCATGAACATGGAATGAGATTCATGGAAGTAACAAAGTGAGGTCAACACAGTACCTAGCGAATACACAAGTCTACAAGTTGTCTGGTACAGAAGTGGTTTAAATAATGGTGTTAGATAAGCTGTATGATTGATGTCGCTTTACGGTCTTTTAGAAAGTAGACCAGTGTTTCTCAAATTAGCATCTACTTGCTCCAAGGGGAGGAGGGGAAGCTGGGATGTTCCCGTCAAGGTAGCTGCCGTAGTCAAATTTGAGGAGAGCTGCGACAGCCCATTTCCGGGAAAAAGGGGCTGGGGGGGGGGGGGGGCGGAAGCAATGGGTGTAGGTGCTGGTTGTGCACC
Source organism: Candidula unifasciata (assembly GCA_905116865.2). Lineage (NCBI taxonomy): Eukaryota > Metazoa > Mollusca > Gastropoda > Stylommatophora > Geomitridae > Candidula > Candidula unifasciata. Next base: position 226,520 of record CAJHNH020001915.1, on the reverse strand, counting down.
AAGGGACATAGAATTAAAATAAGATAGCGTTGGTCAAAAAATAAGTAGAAGAAATGGAAAACATATTTTATTACCTTTTATTACCTTATTTAACAGATTACATTCGTAATGATTACTTAAATGTTCCAAAAGAAACCAAGAAATGTTTTTATTAACCAACATTTGAATCCTTTTCATTAATAATACTTTAAACGTTATTCTTTGTTGTTGTTTTAACACTGCCTTTTCCATAATTCCCACAATGAGTGAAAAAGGGTCAGTGCAAAGTATTCTACCTAGGAAAGTTAATCCTAACAGATATTATTATTTTTTTATAAGAGATTTCTTGTACCTATCATTGGCTACAATTTAAAATAGACAATCTGGAAAACTGAAAGGCGGAGTCCCTCAGAGCAGTGTAATTCTATTTTTGATTGAGATAATGAATATTACCAAATGTTTTCACGGCAAATATCCAACAGCCTACATTTAGTTTATTTAGCTTTTTAACTGCAATGAAACGTACTCTCAGCAGCTCCTAGCTACTTGAAAAGTCAGTTGAGAAACTAGAGCACCGGACAAAGAATTTGGATCTCGCACTCAAGCAAAAAATACCCACAACAACAACAATATATTTTCTCCCCTACACAAAGATAAATTATCCATAATGTTGATTGATTAGTCGGTACTTCAGATAGATATACTACATTCCTTGGAGTTATCCTAGACACCAGGGGAAAAAAAACCCAGTCAAGCCGAACTTAAAATAAATAAATTCAGGCAAAAGTCACACGAAGACTCTCTAAAATAATGCCCCCCCCCCCACCCCACCCCCACCCCCCCCACACACACAAACGGACAGGAAGCCACTATAAAAAAAATATTAAGACAAACCTGCACTGGAGCAGTTAGGTTAATAAAAAGTATGTATGGTGATTCTCTGTTCGTCACTTCTTATAATTTTGTGAAATAATTTGTACAGGTTGTGGGAGCTGGCTCCTTCCACTGAGGTGAAGTGGTAGGAGTTCCCTTTGGAGACATGGGGGCAGCTGAGGGGCCGTAGTGCCAGCTATATTAAGGTTGGTCATGAACTCCTACCACTATACCCCGGGCGGTGACTTAGGGTTAGAAGTCCGACTTTTAAAAGCTCCCAGACAAACTTACCACCCCCTCTACTGCACAAAACACCCCTAATAAGTGATGTGTTCTGGTTGTTATTTCAATTCTGAGCCTTAGTTTTGATCCCGAACTTGAAATTTGGGTGCACAGCAATTTAACAGATATACGCATACGTCTATGTTTGCTAAATCTTTAAAAGAAACGACTCTTTAAGTGTCAAGGCAGATAACAGCGAAATGTAATTTTTGTTTAACCTAAGGTAGGGAATGTAATAGAAAAGAAATTTTCAAAGGAATTTAACTCCAACTAAAGTTTACTTTTACTGATCGTTGCAATAAATAAAAGAAATGCACATAAACCAAGCCAGCAATGGGACTGTTGAACTAAACATTGTAGCTATAACGACAGCTGCTACTGTAACCTATGTAGCGGTCACTAAAAGGATAGTAGCTGACTTAAAATAAATAAACCAAATACAGGGAGGCGTGTGTGCTTTATACTATCGTTTAAAAACACACAAAAAAGCATGACCAGAATGTTTTCCAGACAAACATGTATGGTGCTGAAATAGAAACCGGTCCATTTTTTATCAGTGAAAACAAAAAGGCCAACGAATTCCTAATGGGTGCAAGGAGTGGCATGCAATCTTCACTGTCTCAGAGACTTGAAGCAACAACAGCAACAAAACTCTTAAAACAACCTATGAAGCTGAAATGGGGAGAAGAAAAAATACAATAGACAATATAACAGCATGGCAGTATGTAAGAGACTTAGCAGAAGCACACAGATAATAGAATTTTCAAACCCGTAAAGAGACATACACACAAATTCAGAGCAAGTCTCTGACGTATGAGAATCGCTGACTTTTTGGAACACGTAAACCAACTAACAAGCTTTTGCATTGACGATCTTATTTATAGAGAAGAAAGTTGGCCCTCATGAGCGTTTCTGCCAGATAAGCCACTGGTCACATGACGAGCGCACACCGGCCTATTTATGACTCATGCTACAACTGGTGCATAGCAAATGTAGATCACTGAAAAAAGTAATTTGCCAAGTTTTTTTTTTGTTTTTTTTAAATAATATTTTCTGTGTAATTTTAATGATGCTAGAGCTGATTTTTTACCTCCCCCCCCCCCCCCCCCCCCCCCCCCCCCCCCAAAAAAAATATGTACAATTTCATGCTTGTGATTGATCAGGACGGCCAAGGCACCAATCTGTACAGGCCCATTGAGCTCCAATCTCCTTCATTATAGCCCTACAAGGATAAAACAACTGAGACCTGGCCAAAACTAGAAGGGAACAGGTTCGGAAACACGGTAAAGGACACAAGGGTGGGATAATAAGGAGACTGACCCGGATAGTGGATGACCCGGGGGGGGGGGCATCTGGAAGACATGGAGAAAAGGAACAGACTGGGATAAAGACAGGAAAAAGCTATAACGATAGAAAAATAAAGCAAGAAAGCTGGTGCACATGCCATAATCTTAGCCGCGCTAGTAGTGGAAAAAAACAGACCACAAATATAACCGGAGACCGTAGGCAGCTTCGCTGACAGCAGCAGGTTGAACGTGGCTAGTTTTTTTTTTTCTCTTGAACGCCACGGTACGGCAGAGGGACCGAGCATGCCTGTTGTTTGCTAAGAACAATCAAAAGTCGTGTGCCTTTAAGGAAATTTTTTAATGGGGAAGTTCGAGATTGCAGCCCTTTACAGCGCAACATAAATTCCTATGAGTGGTTCCGCAACGTCGTCAGTAGCCATGGATGAGTTTCAGTTCTGATAACAACCAATAGCTGATTATGTATGTGTTCCTTGTGTGCAATACTCGTGTCTCTGATTATATTTTCCTTGTGTGAAATACTGGTGTCTCTGATTATGTGTTCCTAGTGTGCAGTACTGGTGTCTCTGATTATGTGTTCCTAGTGTGCAATACTCGTGTCTCTGATTATGTGTTCCTTGTGTGCAGTACTGGTGTGACTGATTATGTGTTCCTAGTGTGCAGTACTGGTGTGACTGTTTATGTGTTCCTAGTGTGCAATACTCGTGTCTCTGATTATGTGTTCCTAGTGTGCAGTACTGGTGTCTCTGATTATGTGCTCCTAGTGTGCAGTACTGGTGTGACTGTTTATGTGTTCCTAGTGTGCAGTACTGGTATGACTGATTATGTGTTCCTAGTTCAATTTCAAAGACTGTTTTGAAATTGTGAACAACGGATCAACATCATGGCACCAGGGTAGTAACCCATAAGTGCTCTGTTCTGCTTTTAACTCAAGCTTAAGTAAGTTGGAGGTAGATCAGCTTAGTGCACGTGCTTCGTAGCACCGGTGAGGATCCTGAAATATTTTGGGTAGATTTTGTAACTCAAAATTTGGCCTGGGCAACGCCGGTAGGCTACTACTTTCGATTTCCAACTGACATGGGATTTTTTTTTGTTACGTGCTTAACAATGCACACGGGCGTCAAATCTCACTACCCAGACACCAGAGGAAAATACTACAAGTCCTAGGGAACAGAAAAAATACCAGCACTCACCGGGGCCTGAACCTGGGACCTCTAGCACTCGAGGCGGACACCATACCTCAATACAACACTGCTTCCCGCCCCCCCCCCCTCCCTTTTCCCCCAACCGATTGTTTTAAGAGTCATTTTGACGTTTTCACTCTGATAGACAGATAGGTCTGCATAAAGCTTTCTGGAGCTCTGACTCCCCATTTCCATGTCAAACCGCATGGGGTTTACATTTAACGGGAAAGAAAGAAAAGCAGATACAAAGTAGATGGAGAGGGGGGAGATGGAGAGAGAGAGGGGGGGGTGAAGAGAGAGAGAGGGGGAGATGGAGAGAGAGGGGGGGGAGATGGAGAGAGAGAGAGGAGGGGGGAGATGGAGAGAGAGAGGGGAGGGGGAGATGGAGAGAGAGAGGGGGGAGATGGAGAGAGAGAGGGGGGGAGATGGAGAGAGGGGGGAGATGGAGAGAGAGAGGGGGAGATGGAGAGAGAGGGGGAGATGGAGAGAGAGAGAGGTGAATACAGACGAGAAGAACAGTAGCTAAATAATGAAGGAGAAGATAACCGTTTTTCCTATAGGGCGAGTGTAGTGATAGATCTACACCCACACGATCACATAACAGTCAGTGCAGGTATACATGAGTATTTGTGATATCAGTAGAATCAATCAGTCAATCAGTCAGTCAGTCAGTCGGTCAGAAAGTCAGTCAGTCAGTCAGTTAGTCAGTAGCATACCCTTTGAAAAACTTTGCTCCAAAAACAACCCTCCGGAAAACTTCTCAATCACAAGCAAGATTTCCCGCGTCAGATACACCCATCTGGAGATCATGCGTCACATCCTGTATCCATCTTCTCCTTGGCCTTCCTCTTCCTCTCTTCCCAGGCATACACCCCCCCTCCCCCCACCCCCCCCCCCCCCCCCCCACCGCACCCCTTTACATTGTTCTCTTCAAACTTTCATGACGTTTCATGGAATATTTCAATTTTCTGTGTTTTATCGTCTCTAATATCCAGCTTTCTTAAATATTTAGTTCTTGAAGTATGGATGTATTTGTTCTTTTCTGTCCCCATGATATTCTTAGAGCCTGTCTATAACATTTGTATTTAAAGGCATTTATGCTCTGTTCAGCTTATTTAGTAGAGTTCAAGGCTGTTATCGTTTCTTGGCAAGTTTTACAGAAGGTAGTTTGTCATTGCATTTTTTTCAGTATACTAAAGTAATATAAAGACTACGACAATTAAATATTGATACAACATTTATCCTTAACAAAGTAACGATGGAATAGAAGAATTACAACTAAGAATCATGTTTATTAGGCAACAGAATTAGGCTATCCTCTGAATAACGGTCCCAAATTATCGAGGCAGAAATTATATCCTAACGTGTCCTTAAACTCCCTCCCATAATACCAAATGTTCCACTTAAACCTTACAACGACTGCCCCGCTTGGCTTAGGGATAGCCTACCAACAGTCAGAACCACTGTAACAGGAGTCTCCTCCAAATCATCAATGAGCAGCACTGATATGAAATCAACTACAGAAGGAGAGATCAATAGACTTTATCCACTCCAGAGTTGGATTTGAGTGTATACAGATGGTTCAGCCAAGAGAGCAGTAAGAGACGGAGGAGGAGGAATATACATAGAATGCCCAAATGGTTTAAAAATCAACCAGGCTGTACCAACAGGTTCATATTCCTCCAATTATAGAGCAGAGGCAGAAGCACTTCTAGCGGTATGTTCTTTCCTGAATGGACAACAGCACAGCAAATATAGCAGAGTGGTCTTTCTGACTGATGCTATGCCAGTTCTACAAGCAATTGTTAACCCAAAAGACACTCAGTTTGTAGACTTGACGCAACAGCTGATTTGCTTAGGCTCTTCAGTAGAACAATCTGCACTGCAGTGGATTCCAGGTCACTGTGGCTTGGAAGGCAATGAAATAGCGGACAGATTGGCCAGAAGCGGCAGTGACATGGTACAACCAAATAGCGACTTAACCCACCAAGAGATGAAAACACTAATACAAGCTAGTATCCAAGAAAGGTGGCTGGATACCCACACCAGATTTTCTCCCCAAGACTCACTTCATCGCCTCTCTAGAGAGGGACAGCGTATTATATTCAGACTAAGGACAGGGCACAACAGATTTCGTCAACATGTGACGTGTCCCTGCAGCGTGGCACCCGAAAATGCTGAGCATGTGCTCCAACACTGTCAACTGTATGCTGACAACAGAGACGCGATCTGGCCTGTTCCAACCACACTGAAGACAAAACTGTATGGTACACGAGAGGATATGGATTGCACGATAGCTTTCATAAAGGCTACCGGCCTCCTGATATAAGTTTTCTGATAGAAGGATCGAAAAAGAAGAGAAGAAGAGAGTCACGTGTCAATTGATCACTTCCGGCGACTTGAATTGCACACTTCCAGCGACTTTCGCCACCGCCGAGAGTATCTTGTGGATTAGGGAAAAATTAGATGGCTGGGACTCACGAGCAGCAGCAACCGCACTTTCTGCAGCTGCCTTCATTTTATTTGCTCGTGAGTCCTAGCCATCTAGTTTAGCCCCAATCCACGCCGCGTGAAGGACCCTTGTCCACGCCTTTAGGCTATAGGGCATACAGGGCTAGACCTATATTTTTATAGACCAACGGCACAAGATGGGTGATGTGGTCAGCATCCCGCCGGCCGCCTCTTCTTCCCGGGACTGCACCCGGTACCGACAAATGTGCCTAGAGAAAACACACAACAGCCAGCGGCTGCTGGGGTTGGTTCTGCAACATCCTGTAAAGGATACGCAACTAGCCTGTATGTAAACCTATGCGTGTTCAATCTTCATGGTGATGTGAATTACAGGAATTGCGAGGTGATGATCATTCTCTCACTCGTCTCCCTACCCCCCCCCCCCCACCCACCTTTTGTTTTTTTTGGGTTCCTTACCGCCCACATCCTGGTGCTATCTGCCCTATGCAATTTGCTCGCTCTATTAAACAGTGGTTAGTGGTGCTGTTGTTGTTAGTAGTGCGTGTGTTGGTGGTGGTGCACGTGTTGCTGGTGGTGCACGCGTTGCTGGGGGTGCATGTGTTGCTGGTGGTGCGTGTGTTGTTGGTGGTGCGTGTGTTGGTGGTGTTGCATGCGTTGCTGGTGGTGCACGCGTTGCTGGTGGTGCATTTGTTGCTGGTGGTGCATTTGTTGCTGGTGGTGCATTTGTTGCTGGTGGTGCATTTGTTGCTGGTGGTGCATTTGTTGCTGCTGGAGCATGTGTTGCTGGTGGTGCAGCTGTGGTTGATGGTTTCGCCGTGGTTGTTGGTGCAGCTGTTGTTGATACTTTCGTTGTGGTTGTTGGTGCAGCTGTGGTTGTTGGTGCATCTGTCGTTGATGGTTTCGCTGTGTTTGTTGGTGCAGCTGTGGTTGATGGTTTCGTTGTGTTTGTTGGTGCAGCTGTGGTTGTTGGTGCAGCTGTAAATGTTGGTGCGGCTGTAGTTGTTGTTTGTGCAGCTGTGGTTGTTGTTGGTGCAGCTGCAGTTGTTGTTGGTGCAGCAGTGGTTGTTGTTGGTGCAGCTGAAGTTGTTGTTGCAGCTGTGGTTGTTGTTGGTGCATCTGTGGTTTTTGTTGGTGCTGCTGCAGTTGTTGTTGATGCGGCTGTGGTAGTTGTTGATGCGGCTGTAGTTGTTGGTGAAGCTGTGGTTGTTGTTAGTGCAGCTGTGGTTGTTGTTGGTGCAGCTGTAGTTGTTGGTGCAGC